>RXON01000757.1:0-38910 GCA_009667805.1 Leptobrachium leishanense | reverse complement strand
GTCTCAAGCATTTCTTTTCTAAAAAAAAGGAAAAAAAAAGTCACCATGGAGGCAGAACTCCTCATGGTTTGATTGACGCAGGACAGTCATGTGACTGTCCTGGTCAGTCATGGGGGCGTTGCCATGGTGGCCCATAGGATGAGTACTTTTTTCATCCTTAGAAAATAACAAAGCCCTGTGGTTAACAAGTGACACTGACTGACAACATGATCTACAATGTGAGTAAATGTTATTATAGGGATTGTCTTAATCAACCAACAATGGCTGTGTTGGTTTTACACACATGTGTGTATCAGTCACATCAGAAAGCAAATCACATGCTTATGATTAAAATAATCTGTTCTGATCCCAACTGATCACATAAAATCCTAGAAATCTCCTCTTTCACAAAGAGTCAGTTTTCCTGCGTTGATTGAAATAATTTATTACAATGCTGCCAGTAAATCTGTGAGTCTGCACACCTTCATAGCAAAACCCCAAAAAAAGGTTCTTTTTTTATTTTATCCAATATTCTGCAAACTTGATATCATCTGGTCCTATAGTGAAAGACAGTGTTTTTTAAGTTTGCAGTTGATCCTACTGGGAAAAAATTACAATCCATCACAAAAAAAGTACAAATAATTAATTGGGGTGGGTGGGAAAAAAATTAAACCAGTTACGATAACAAGTCTCAGCTTTATCATAAATAGGGGGGTTATCACATGGACTTGGTGGATTTTAATCGTTACATATATATTAGTAGACATGTGCATTCGTTTTAGCACTAAAACGATTTAGTCTGAATTTTGGGATAATTTAGTTTTCGTATGACTCAAGAGATACGAAACTGCTCAGTACAAAAAAACGAAAGAAACTAAAATAAAATGCACTACATTTTAGTTTCAGTCCTTTTTGTGATATTACATTGATGAGTGAAGGAGACCAGCAATGAAGAGTAGGGACCTGCGAAGCTTCGAAATTCGATTCGAAATCGAATTGCTGGTCGAATTCGACTTGAATTCGAATTTGCAGCTCAATTCGATTTTTTTTCGAATCGGTAAGATGGCAGTGTGCCTCCCAGACGTGACGTCCTGCACTCTTTTTTTTCTTTTGCTCTGCGGAGATCCCACACACTATTCAGCGGGGCACAGCCAGTCTTTGCACGGGCGCTATGATAGGGGGCGCACTGCGCGTCCGGAGAGGATCCCCGGCTGCCCCTGTGAGGAGGATGTGTGTACAGCGAGCGAGGGAGGGAGGGAGCGAGCGAGTCCACGCGAGAGCTGTGGGGGGAGGGGACTGGGAATGGCAGGGGGATTCCAAGGTACGTCTGCTCTCCCAGCCTCCCTGCAATGACAGCTCCCAGCTTTGTGCCCTGTGTGCAGAGCAGCTACCCCTGTATAAACACCTCCAAAGCTCTGTGTGTACACTGCATGGAGAGCTACCTCTGTATAACCAGCTCACTAGCACTGTATGGAGAGCTACCTCTGTATAACCAGCTCACTAGCACTGTATGGGGTCACTCTGCTCTGTGTGGGAGATTATTATTATATATGGGGGTCACTCTGCTCTGTGTGGGAGATTATTATTATATATGGGGGTCACTCTGCTCTGTGTGGGAGATTATTATATGGGGTCACTCTGTCTGCTCTGTGTGGGAGATAATTATTTATAATTTTTAAATATATAATCATATACAAGTTTTTTTTACGTTTGATGTGTAGTTTGCTATAGACTAGTATATTAAGCCCTTGGGTAGGAAACTACAGATGGCGCCTGTCACTGAGGTTAGAACGGTGGTGCTGCCGCCTTTTCGGATATGGGTAGTGCCTAAATCTACCAAGAAGTAACTAAAGGAAAGTGGGGTAATCCTAAATGGGCGCTGCACTCAGGAATTTCTCTGACTGGAGAAATGCGGATAAATGTTCCTGGTTGAACAAGCTCTAAAGCACAGAAATGTAAAACAGAATAGTCTATTCGTAAATAAAATATTCGTAGGTCTGATAGAAATACAATGCCGTGTATGTAGAAGGTTGTATAGATAGCAAAACTCTTGGTAAGAAACTGTGATACAGGTTTATGCAGTTTTGGTGAGGAACTGTGATACAGGTTTATACAGTTATAGCATGGAGTTCATACAAAAACATGGAGTTCATACAAAAACATATGTTTGTAGACACAGATGTATGATATGGTTAGTATAATACAATAATGAAATAAAACATGGAAATTCAGACATGAGGGTAAACTCCTGTTAGTAAAGGCAAAATGATGCTGGTGTGATAAGGACGTCTGACCAGAGATGCGTACTAAGGCAGCATCAAAATAGGGACGTCAGACTAGAAAAATGCTTGGCAGCGTACAGTGATAACGATGTGTTCAGGGGGATTGAAAAAATAATAATATGTCCGAGGGGATGGAAAGATAATAATCCTTCTGTAATCCTCAATGATAAAGAGCATAAGTATTTGAAGATTCTACATCCACAGAGACCCACCTTCTACCACCTCCCGAAAGTCCACAAAGACAAAGAGAACCCTCCAGGGAGACCCATCATTTCCGGTGTAGATTCCATATCTAGCAGTGTTTCGGAATACATAGACAAGCTTACTACAGCCCTTAGTACTTAAACCCAGTTACCATCTCAAGGACACCCTGAGTATCATAAAGGAACTGAAAATGACACCATGGCAAGAAGGGTTTTTCCTTGTTACATGCGATGTGAAAGCCCTGTACAGTAACATTCCGCACAAGAAGGAATAGAATCCATAAGAAAATACCTAAGGAAGAAAAGGACATCCCACCGAGCAAAGGACTTCATACTGGAAGGGATCAAACTCATATTAGAGAATAATTATTTCTCCTTTAATAG
Organism: Leptobrachium leishanense; assembly: GCA_009667805.1. Lineage (NCBI taxonomy): Eukaryota > Metazoa > Chordata > Amphibia > Anura > Megophryidae > Leptobrachium > Leptobrachium leishanense. The sequence goes on along the minus strand of RXON01000757.1, from coordinate 36,062 downwards.
GGATTTCTATCTCCAAACGATAAGGGCACGGCCATGGGAACAAGGTTCGCCCTAGCTTTGCTAATCTCTATATGAGTAACTGGGAGGAGAACATTACTGAGGGGCGTGAAAACAACATCATCTTATATCGAAGATATATAGATGATATTTTCATGATCTGGAAGGAGGAGAGGAGGACCTTACTGCCTTCTTAGGTGAATTGAACATGAAAGACCATAACATCAAATTAGAAGCACCTGGAGTCTCACTACCATAGACTACTTGGATCTCACCATTTTTCGCAGAGGGGAACGCCCTGAATACCAAAACCTTCTTCAAAAAGGTGGACACTAATAGTTATATTAACAAGAGTAGTTGCCACTTAGGAGATGGTTGGAAGGAGTGCCTAGGGGACAATTTATAAGAATCAAAAGAAATTGCTCCAAACAAACTGATTTCAATTTCCAAGTAAGTAGACTCAAATCACAATTCATTGAAAAGGCTATGACCAAACCAACTGTAGACAACGGAAAATGAAATTGCGCTCATGAACAGAGATGAATTCTTGGAATACAAGGATAAACCACCACAGGACCCGACTACTCGACTGTACCGTTTATCTTTTCCTATATCCAGCAGGACAGAGATTTTCGCAAAATCATTAAGAAATTCTGGCCGATCCTACGTGAGGATCCCTTATTGCAGGACATTTTACCCTTACAACAAGAGTCATCTGTAGAGGAGCTAAAAACTTACGATCAAAACTTACTACCAGTGAATGTGTGGCGAGAAGAAACAGCACTCGAATCCTTTCAAACAAAATAGTGGCTTCTTTTGGTTGCGAAAATTGCATCAGCTGCAGAAGCACAGGCAATAAAAAAAGGCACATTACCACTGTCGAAACAGGCGAGGAGTTTGGAAAATAAGGGATATCCTTACATGTTTCACATCCAATGTGATTTACCTGATTATCTGCCCATGCGGGCTGAAAATACATTTGGGAGGACAACAAGAGCCCTCGGAGTGAGGATTAGGGAGCATATTCGGCATCGAAAAAGGCATGGAGACGCACAGTGTCCAGCCCATTTTAAGAAATACCACAACTGTGATCCACATAATCTACAGTTTATGGCTATCAAACGTATTAGAAACAACAGAAGAGGGAGGAGACCTGGCTAAAAAAATAGGGCAAGAAGAGATGAAATGTATTTACGAGTTTAACACACTACATCCACAGGTTTAAATATGGACTTCGAACTTTGCCATTTTTCTCTAACCAACAATCTATCTACTCTATCTGTAGTATATTAGCCTATCACTCTCTCTTTCCGACTTGATCCAGCATGACTGACTCCACAATATGGGCACCTCCTCTGCTTCTACATTTTCCACTACCCTTCCCCCCAATCTACAAGGTACCTCTTCTTCGGAAATACACAGCACCTTCCCTCAGTCATGGCTCTATTCACACGGTTTTCCCTAGCATCATGGGCTCTTTCCACCCATTAGAGGATTACCCCTTTTTTTTACCCTTTACCACCCACCCACTATCCATCTGCCCAGGAATCCTTCTGATTTAACTATATTAAATCAATGGATATAGTCTCACACTCATCTCCCTAGGTTACCAATATCTTATTTCACTTAGGAGACCTTCGACTTTAGCGGTTGTTCTAACCCCCTCGAACTTTCACAATCAAACCCTACATCACACTCTGGACATTTATAGACCTCTCTCAACACAGTCTGTATTCTCTCATAAGCGAAGGTGCACTATTAGAGACCTTTTTGATCCATCCCGGCATCTAGAGCGCCTCTACTCCGCGGAAATTGAAACCAATGAACCGATTGGCCGATCGCGGACATGTGACCGGACAACCAGAGGACCAATGATCTCCACCGCAACACGCATGCGCAAAAACGGTCAAACCTGAAACGAAACCAAAAAGTAACTACCGAACACTGTATAAAAGCCGTACCAACAGTAAAGGGGCTATCCAGCTGAAGAGGCCAGTCTTACCTGGCGAAACGCGTCCTGGACCCCCTTATTTTTGATTTTATTTCACTGTTAAACTTTGTACAACTATTGTTGTTATTTTATTTTGTATTAGCCATTAAAACCTTTTTTCCCTAAACCCTGCATCCTAGTCCTTCCAAGCCCGGTTTTTCCTCCCGCAGGACAGAACCCAGCTATTGCACAGCGAGGACTTCAGCCCAGCAGAGGTCGAAAACCTAAGGCAAGAACAAGGAACGGATCAGCGGTGGGCAAAGAAGGGAACCCAGCCGCCTTTACAGGCCGGGGAGGCTTTCTCGAGTGAGCGTGGTATCATTACCGGCTCAGGACCACGTGAGTTGACATCGCGATATCTTTTTACCTCCAGTGATTCGTTTAATGCACTATTCTGCAACTCTATCCCTTCCCTCGAGGTCCTGCTCCGATTAGAAAAGGAAAAAAAGAAAAAAGAAGATAAACTTTCCCATTTCGTCCACAAGGTGGCAGCAGAGGATAAAGAATATTTTTTCTTCGCTCCTCAAGCTATCCATCTGGAGACACTGACTACTGCCCTCCTCTAACCACAAGGTGGCACTATCCAGATAGACAATTACAGAAGGATTACAGAAGGATTATTATCTTTACATCCCCTCGGACATATTATTATTTTTTCAATCCCCCTGAACACATCGTTATCACTGTACGCTGCCAAGCATTTTTCTAGTCTGACGTCCCTATTTTGATGCTGCCTTAGTACGCATCTCTGGTCAGACGTCCTTATCACACCAGCATCATTTTGCCTTTACTAACAGGAGTTTACCCTCATGTCTGAATTTCCATGTTTTATTTCATTATTGTATTATACTAACCATATCATACATCTGTGTCTACAAACATATGTTTTTGTATGAACTCCATGTTTTTGTATGAACTCCATGCTATAACTGTATAAACCTGTATCACAGTTCCTCACCAAAACTGCATAAACCTGTATCACAGTTTCTTACCAAGAGTTTTTGCTATCTAACAACCTTTCTACATACACGGCATTGTATTTCTATCAGCCTACGAATATTTTATTTACGAATAGACTTTTCTGTTTTCATTTCTGTGCTTTAGAGCTTGTTCACAGGAACATTTATCCGCATTTCTCCAGTCAGAGAAATTCCTGAGTGCAGCGCCCATTTAGGATTACCCCACTTTCCTTTAGTATATTAAGCCCATCACTGTTAGATTGCAGCTGTAATAACGTCAGCTGAAACTGAGGCTGTATACACAAACAAAGCATACCTATCCAGGCTGTGTATTGTACACGAAAGCGTCACTTTTCAGAAGTTTTTCGATTCGATTCGATAATCGATTTGAGTTCGAACCTTTACAGCCGATTCGATTCGGGATTCGATTCGAGCGAAAATTTATGATTCGCAGGGTCCTAATGAAGAGCGCAGCATTGCAACATCCGAAGTTCTGCACCCTCCACATGCCAATGCAATAGGATGTTCTATACAGAGAGGGGCATTAATTAATGCAGGAGGATGTTCTAAACATGATACAGAGAGGAGCCTTTTTTTTTTAGACCTTTAAATCCAGTGGCTGTGAGCGCTGAGATTGGCTGCTTGTTATATTATCTCTCAGTACAATGTATCAGGCTCAGATGTCACAGTAACTGACTGTAACAGCGCTCAGAGTTTCAGTAAAACAAGGAAATAATATTGTTCTAACCTCTTATATATAGAAATATTATTTACTAGTTTTACTGAAACTCTGAGCGCTGTGATGAGCAGCAGACAGTTACTGTAACAGCTTTGCCTGACACGGGACAGTATTACAATGTTGGTGCTAACTTAACCAGAGATGTTGTAAACTGAAAACCTCCATAGGCTATAATGGCTCTGGGAGGTTTACAACAGCTCTGGTTAAGTTAGCACCAACTATATAATATGGCCCACATTGTGCTGAGAGTGAGAGATACTGTAACAAGCAGCGATCTCAGTCCTCTGAGGAGCCACTACAATAGTAATTGTATCCACTGGTTTTCGGATGAATGAAATTAGTTTTCATACTAAAGAACTGAAAACGAATTTCTTTAGCAACTAAATAAAGTGCATTTTAGTACTAATCCATTAGTTCAAAACGAAATTTTGTGCTGTGCACATTTCTATATATCAGTGAGTGAACACAAGTTACTGTTTAGTAAACAAACCCCTGAATCTCTCCCTCTTGCTGTGCCAACAGATGGAGTGCATTTGGATGGCACCTGGGTGAGGGGTGAGCAGATCTGCAGCTTCCAGCTGGAATTGGTGACTTCCCTATACCTTAGTTAACATGTTGATGTATCACATAGGGCAGTAATCCCTGCTGGAGTAGATGGTGGTGGCAGTTTGGGGTTTTATAGCTGAATAAGCAGGGGAGGGGGAAGGGATCTGTCTGCTAGAAATCTGTCTACAGTTGATTTTTAATTTTTTTTTGAGCGAGAAGTGTTGCTGAAATCTTAACATCCACATTTTTTTACAACCGTATCCAGTTACTCCACTGGCAAAGCGAGGGCAGGAAAAATAGCAAACAAGCAGGATCATTTGGGGTTTAATTGCCAAAGCCCCACTTAACACATTTCATTCCTAACTTTGGCACATTCCCCCCAAATTGGATTGCACCCCAAGAGTTGTATGCTCTTAGAACTGTAAAAAAAGAAAAAATGCGAACTTTACTTTATAAATAGTGAATCTCTATTCTCCTATATAAAGATAATCAAATGCGTAAATTGTGACTGCGTAACCCTGTGTATGTCTGGCTCTGATACTAGCCAGTGCCTCACCAGCCACTGACCTCACCGCACGGCACTGGCTGATACCCCCCCCCCTTTACCTCCCGTTTACTGTCATCTTCTCTCTCTGGACACAAATCACATCCCCCTCCCCTCTCCTAGACCTGCTACAGGGCAGGGGAGGAGCTATGGAGGGAGGAGAGGGGGATTTTTATTCTATTCGATTTTATTCCGTATGCAAACGCCCTGCTCCGCTGCTCGTTGTTTGAGAACACAGCTCAAAGCTGACACACAGTGACAGTGACACCTCCTAGTACCCCCTAATGACACCCCAATAATCACTGGTACCTGGGGCGGCCCGCCCTCCGCCACTCCTCTAAGTACACCACTGCTCTGGTGATATGCTCACACACAAGTTTGGCGAACTGCCATCAAGTACGGTGCTGTTTGAAGGCATTGCAAATCCCCATAGAGAAGTAATGGTTAATCTATTCAGAGAACCCCAAACAGCAGGGAAATGTCAGTGAAATGCCCTGATGTTCGGTGGTTTCAATCAGCAGGTTTATTCAGGCGAACCCCATAGGTTTCAATGTTAAAAAGATTCCCGTTTTTATGCAATATCTAATAAACCATTTATTATTTTAATCTGCACTAAAAAGTCTTTATTTATTTATTGATTTATTTTTTTAGTACCTTTTAGTAATTTTTCAGAATTTTTTGGGCAAAATCCCCCCCTTTTTTTAATATCGGTTCTTCTTTTTTTGTAACAGAACTTTTTATTATGAATCATAGGATCTTATATGTAAATTCCAGACATTTTCGTTAAGTAGTTCTTTTGAAAACAGCAGGCCAAGGGTTTGCGGTGGCAGCATACTGCGGCTGACTCCATGCACTTTGGGGACACTGCGGTGAATGGTGAATTCACTGCAGGGTGGGGAAATTTTATTCCCCGAAGTGCAGGGAACTGCAGAACACCAAAATGTTGGCGTCATTTCGGTGCTCTGTGAGTAACCCAATTAGTGGTGAGGTTTTTTCTTGCCCCCTGGAAAGTGAAAGCCTAGGCCTTGCCTACCCAGGACATACTTGAAAATTAGTGACATCTCAATGTTTCCTTCCTGGTAAAATAGTTTGCAAAAGTAAAAAAAAAATAAAAAATTTAGGGGTGGGGCTACCTGGCGGGCCGCCGCCCCCTGGAAGGTGCTGCCCTAGGCCTAGGCCTTGTTGGCCTAGGCCAAAATACACCAGTGGCGTCAGTGCACCAGATACTGTGCCTTTGGTGCCAGGCCAGCAAGTATCATCATACAGTAACCCCTCTGTGGTATTGTGGAACAGTGCAGGGTTGGACCCTGCGGTTCAAAAAATTAAAGTGATATAAATGTGGCACAGTCGTCAGTGCAGACAAATATTGTGCCTTTCATGGCAGCAAGTACCTTCACACCGTAACCCTTTTGTGGTATTGTGCAAGAGTTCAGTGGTGGAGGTTTTGTGAATGCAGAAGACATCCCCGATCTATTCCGTTACGTCAGCATCAGGGAATTAATAGCTGCTGATCCAGGACTGATTCGTTTTTATAAATGTCAGCCGGTCTACAGAGTAGGTGAACAGACGCACTCTTTTGTCTGTGACAAAACCTCCAGCGGCACTGAACGTCCTTTCAGAAAGCACGCTAGATGAAGGGCAACCTAGTACCTGCATAGCATATTGGCTAAGTTCTGGCCAGTGATCCAATCTCAACACCCAGTAAGCCAGTGGATCATCTGCTGGAAAGGTATCCAGGTCTGCCCTTGCCCCTAGGTAGACCTGCACCATATGGTGAAGACGCTGGCAATGGGTGCCTACATTTGACATCCCTGGGCGTCGAGGACTAAAAAAAATTTAAAAAGCATCAGTCAAGCGGCCCTGGCCTTCACCACTATTCCTCTGATCACCCGTAGCCTCAGAAGCACGTGTGTCAGCACTTGGTAATCTACCAGTGCCTGGAAAGGTGTTACACAAGTGTCGCTTTAGAGCATCTTCAAGTTTTTTCATCCTGTGCTCCCTCTGTGCGGGCAGGATGAGCTCTGCAACTTTCCCCTTGTATCGTGGATCAAGAAGGGTTGCCAACCAGTAATGATCCCTCTCCTTGATAGCACGAATCCTGGGGTCCTTTAGCAGGCTTTGCATCATTAGGGAGCCCATGCAGCGTAGGTTGGAGGTGGCATTAGTTTCTGAGTCTTCCTGGTCAATGAGGATGACCGTATCGTGCACTTCCTCCTCCCAGCCACGCACTAGTCCTTCTGATTCTGGGCACACAAAACCCTCCCTTGAGGAATCCCCACCTTCAATGCCCCCACTACTTAAATATTCCTCCTCCTCCTCATCCTCCTCCTGTCTGATCTGAGTAGGACCCACTGGAATGCTGTCTGCGGAAAGACTGGGGCCTTGAGAGCTAGGGAAGGCCTCCACTTCCTCCCGCTGCTCTGCCTCTAGAGCCACATCTATAATTCCCCGCAGAGTGTGCTCCAGCAGGAACACTAAAGGAATTGTGTCACTGATGCATGCACTGTCCCTGCTCACCATCCTCATTGCCTCCTCAAATGGTGACAGTACAGTGCATGCATCCTTGATCATCAGCCACTGCAGTGGGGGAAAAAAAACAAGTTGACCTGAACCTGTCCTTGTGCCATACTCACACAGGTACTCGTTGATGGCCCTCTGCTGCTTGTGCAGACGCTGCAGCATTGCTAATGTCGAGTTCCACCTGGTGGGCATGTCACAGATCAGATGGATTGTGGGAAGGTGGAATTCTCTTTGAATTTCTGCCAGGCGAACGCTTGCTGGGAATGACTGTCTGAAGTGGCTGTAGACTTTTCTGACCTGGCTGAGAAGCTCTGCCAGCCCTGGGTACCTGGTTAGGAAACGCTGTACCACCAGATTTAGGATGTGTGCTAGGCATGGTACATGCGTCAACTTACCCTGGCGTAGGGCGGAGAGAAGGTTGCTGCCATTATCGCAGACGATCATTCCCAGCTCAAGCTGGCATGGTGTTAACCATCTCTGCACCTGCCCCTGCAGAGCTGACAAAATTTCTGACCGGTGTGGCTACTGTCCCCTAAACAAACCAGCTCATGCACAGTATGGCATCTTTTTGCTTGAGCCATTGCGTAGACCCTGCCAAGCGTCGGTTTAACAGCCACTTCGCCAGAGACAGAGAAGGAGGAGGAGGAGGAGGAAGAGGTGGTGGTGGTGGAGCAGACAGACCTCATACAAGCAGCTTTCTGAAGGCGTGGTGGATGAACAAGCTCCAGCACAGAGCCCCGTCTTGGATCCCTCCCAGCTGCAATCAGAGTTACCCAGTGTGCCGTGAAGGAAATGTAACAACCCTGTCCATGCTTGCTGGACCACGTGTCTAAAGTCACATGCACCTTGTTGCTGTCTGCCTTTCCCAATGACTGGATAACATTGTCTTCCACGTGCTGGTATAGTGCTGGAATGGTCTTGCGTGAAAGTAATGGCATTTTGGAACCTGCCACTGTGGTACAGCACATTCAGCAAATTCACGGAAGGGAGCAGAGTCCACCAGCTGGAAAGGCAGCAGCTGCAATGCGAGTAATTTTGCTAAGCTGGCATTTAGACGCTGTGCTTGGGGATGGTTGGGACTATATTCTTTCTTTCGCTGCAGCAGCTGCGGCAATGTAATCTGACTGCGTAAATCTTCAGCTACTGGGATGATGTCACATTGTGAGGAAGGACCTGGTACATCCATTACTGTAGCATCATCCCTGTCGGTTGAGGTTGTAGGCAATGACATGGCAGGACATACAGTGGGGGTAGAGACAGATGAGGAGGAGGAGGACCTACGCAAAGTTTTGCGCCAACGGGATGTGTGGCACTTGTTCATATGTCGCCTCAAGCACATGGTACCCAAGTGTCCAGTATCTTTCCCACGCTTAAGCATCATCTGACATAGATTACAAATAGCAATGATGCGCTCTACTGCACATTTCTTAAAGAACTCCCAGACAGCAGAGTTCCTGCATGTGTTCTTTGAGACAACAGCGCTCTGCACCAGAGCAGCTCTGACATGTGATGCCTTGGACTGGCTAGTGCTACGGTTGGTCACAGAGGATGTTGTGCCTCGTGTTTGCTGTGCCTCCTCCTCCCCCTCTTCCTCACTTAATTCCTCTGTTTGATCTGGCACCCAGGTGGAGTCAGTGACCTCATCATCATTGTCATCTTCACCCCCTATCTCCTCTTCACTGGAGCCAACTTGGCAGTATGCTGCAACTGCTGGGGCAACATTAGTGCCAGTTATTTGTGTGTCATCACTGGCACCCCCTTCCTCTAGGTTGATTATACTCCCTTCCTCAACCTCAGAGATTGAATCAGAGCACTGTACTTGCTGCGCATCCTCAAGCAGCATGTCACTGTCATTGTATTCAAACAATTCAGCTGACTCCTCCGTGTGTGATAGCGAGGCTACGGCAGGAGTAGCTGTGGACATGGAGGCTGCATTAGATGCTTCGGCAGCTGAGGTGGACTGTAAAGCACAAGAAGCCTGGCTGGCAGAGGACTCGGAGGATGAGGATGGCCTTGTTAGCCAATCCACCAAGTCCTCTGTATGTTGCTGCTGCTTAAGACGGCCAGCACCAGTTAGAAAGGACAAGCGTGCCCCTGCAGAGGATGCACCACGTCCACCACGACCAGAAGCACAGCCTCCCGACACAGGGGCTGCTTGCCCTCTTATCTGTGTCTGGGAGCGTCTGCCTGTCCTTTTTGTTCTTTCAGACATGGTGAGTGATATATAGATTAATATATACAGAACTCTGATTCAACTCTGGTATAAAGATTTAAAGAACTCTGGTATAACTCAGTGAGACACACTGATAGCTGGCAGCCAGTGACGAGACACAGATCACCTCAATTCACAAATGTTTTAAAGAAATTATTGAGCCCCAAAATAATGCGTGGTACTGGTTGTGTGACGAGACACAGATCACCTCAATTCACAAATGTTTTGTAGAAATTAGTGAGCCCCAAAATACTGCGTGGTACTGGATGTGTGACGAGACACAGATCACCTCAATTCACAAATATTTTAAAGAAAGTTGTAAACCCCAAAAAAACTTGCTGGCACAGTGACAAGACACACATCACCTAAATTCCCTGATATTTGGTAGAAATGAGACCCAAAAAGACTTGCTGGAGCAGTGACAAGACCCAGAAGATCACCTCAATACACAAATGTTTTAAATAAAGTTGTAAACCCCAACAAAACATGCTGGCACAGTGACAAGACACACATCACCTAAATTCCCTTATATTTGGTACATATGAGACCCCCAGACCCCCCCAGTAGCGTGGCAGACTGGCAGTAACAACACACAACTATCTCCTTTGAAATCTCCTCTGAAATGCATGCAGAATCGGCGTGTGGAAACGTTATATAGTGTGCTGCGGGACTTAGCTCTGTGAGCCCATGATTGGGCTTTCGTTGCGCAAAGATTGTAATACCATCCTCGTAGAAGCGCACGAGCGCATTTGCGCTGTCAATGTTAAGTATAGGATGCGCGCACGGACTTGCGCTCGCGCTGGGTTTGCGCAGATTCAACCGCGGTAGACGATTCCGCGCATCATTTGCGCGAAAGTCGAAATACGACGTTCTGCGCAAATGGTTTTGTCCTCGCGCAAATGCACATTTGCGCGCACACAAATGCGCTGCGCGAAGAGTGTACTAGGGGTCGTATTGTCTGTCAGTTATATTCTAATGCATCCTAATAAAATAAAGTTATCATACTTTAACTGTGTGCACTGGTAGGAAAATAAGCAAGCATATCTTTATAAAAAAGCAGCAGACAATGTGATATACTGAATGATGGTACATTCATGAACCCATTATTATGTGATGCAAATTCAGACAAATTCCTTCTTCCATTATTTTTATAGTTTCTAAATTATATTTATACATTTATTTATTTTAAATTTAATTTATTACCAGGTCAACAATTTATAGTTTAGTGAATAAACTATTAGCAGGCCCTTAGTGTATCTTGCAACTGTCCTGTGTCATCGTACCTGTAACCAGGGTGAAAATCAAGACTCTGAACTCATGGCTTCCACTTCTTACATTGACTGTTTGCACGTACTGTGAGCCTTATATAGAATTTATTTCAGCAGATCTCTTCCTTATTTGAAATATAATTACTCTCATCAATTATACAAACGGTTTACAACATTACATTTACAAAGTAATAAATGTCACATGATTACTGGATGACGTCCTGAACCTTATCTTGGCAAGCAAAAAAAAGTAGAGACTTCTTGGTGTAGTGTATATTCTAATAAATGGACGGGGGAGCATAATCAAATGGGGGGGGTAATAAATTAAATGGGGAGGGGCATAATGAAAAAGATTGGGGTATAATAAAGAAAATATGAGGTGTTGGAGGTGGCATGGCGGGGGAGTTGGTCAGGAGAAATGCTCCCGTTGGCTGGAGAAAGGTTCTATTTGGAGCCAAAAGATTGTGAGACACATATTCTAAATAAATAACTCCTACTGGTATCTTTTTTGAGAAAAGACTCACAAATGTGCGGCGTCTCTAGGAGAACCCTATGTCCGGCTATTGGGACTTCCCAAAACAACGCTGTGAAGGTCTGCTGGCCTCCAGAAATGCATAAAGAGAGAAATCAGTGTGCTCAAGGAACCAAAGAGTCAATCCCACGGATTTATTAGGAACAAAAAACAGGGTGAAAATGCAACGTTTTGGTCCTTAAGCGTTAATCATGGTATCTTTGTTAGAGTGTCTGGTTCTTCCATCCTCATTGTCTTGGAATTCTGGGAACGTGGCTATCCTGGGACGATTAGTACCCTCTGAGGTCCTTGTCGTTTGGAGAGTGCATTGACCTCAATGTGGACACTGAAATGGTCTAGTAAGTGACCCCAAAATTTCTGATGGCAGCCCTACTCAAAGCAGAATGTTACAACCAACGTCAATAGCAATTATTTCCCCTTGAGTAAAGAGGCAAGAATAGTGAGGTGTGGATAAGGAAATGTGAGGAAAATTGGTGCAATCCATTACTTACAGGCGCAGGTTTTCCCGGTTAGCGTCCCCATTTTAGCCTTAGGGAGGGAATAGGACGCATACAGGGTTATCCAAAGAGATTCGAAAAGTCACCGCACGTTCGGTGACTTTTCGTTCTCTTCAATTCGGTTCCTTTTGCCGATTGCATTTCGGTGACCCTGCGGTGTATTCAGCAAGCACCACAGGGTCCCCGAATTGCAGGGAAAAGCTGCCGCAAACATGACGAAAACTCACCGAATGCACGCTGAAAACAAGCAAAAACATCTGGATTAACCTTCGAAGAAGCCGAACAGGAGCCGAACAGGACCCGAATCACACAGAGCCGAAGCAGCTGTGACGTAGAGGAGGCAGTGAATAAATTAGAAAAACCATTTGTATGAATCTGGGAAAATGAAACGCTGTTTGCAAAGAAACTACTGAGCGAAAATGTCTGAAATTTTCACAGGAGGTCCAGGGAATGATAATAAAGAGGGCTGTTACAAAAAAAATAAGTAAACTGAAAAAAAAAAAAAAAAAAAATCGGACTTTTAATTTTTTTTTAAAAAATTCTGAAAAATGCTTAAAGTATCCTAAAAAATCTATAAATAAAGAGACTTTTTGCTGCAGAATTTTATAATGAACGGTTTATTAGATATTGAATTAAAACGGGAATATTTTTAACATTGAAGTCTATGGGATTCTCCTGAATTAACTTGCCGAATTAAACCACCGAATGGCAGGGCATTAGGGGAACCTTTCACTGCTGGTTTGTGTTCTCTGAATAGCGGAAGCATTGCTTCTCTACGGGGATTTCACTGCCCTCGAACAGGCACCGAACAGGCACCGTATGTTCAGGCAATTCGCCAGGATTTGGCGAATTGCCTGCTCTCTGAATAGCCGAATGCCCAGGAAAGGTAACCGAACGCTGATTTTCAGCGTTCGGTTACCTTTCTCAAGCAATTCGAATCTCTTTGGATAACCCTGATAGAGTCCTGACCTCAACCCCATTGAACACTATTGAGATGAACTGGAAAGCCAGACCTTCTACTCCAACACCAGTGCCTGACCTCACAAATCATCTACTGGATGAATGGACAAAAATTCCAACAGAAACACTCCAACATCTTTTGGAAATCTTTCGCAGAAGAGTGGAAGCTGTTATAGTAATTGTAATACTATAGTAATACTCATATTGTAACTTAATAAATATGTAACAATTTTATACGCGCTAATAAGAAAATAAAATCTAAAAAATACAAGCTTCTATAGCAGTGTTTCCCAAACCTGCCCTCTGGACCCTCTAACAGGCCAGGTTTTAAGGATTACCTTGGGGAAATTCAGACTGAATCCTGCAATCACTGAGCAGCAAATCATATCACCTGTGTTGTGGTCCAGATTAGTAATGAGCCGAACACCCCCGTGTTCGGATCGCATTCGAACTCCAACAATTTCAAAAGTTTGAGTTCGAACGCGAACACGAACCGAACTCAATGCAAGTCAATGGGACTCGAAAATTCGAATTTTAGAGTGCCATCCAAGACGGCATATATGCAAGATATTTGCCATAAAAGGTGTATGGGGGTCCGGGTAGTGCCCTGGGGGACAGGAAACAAGGACAAAAAGTAAAAAAAAATACGTTTTTAAAGGAACAGTGAGTTTTCCATGAAATAAAGGTTAAGAATACAAACAAAAAATTCCTTCAAATATTGTGCCTAGGAGGTCCCCATAACCTGCTTGTGAAGTGGCGGATTTGTAGGATGTATAGAAACATTTAAAAACAAAAAATAACGTTTCAAATGACGGTAAACGGTTTTCCTTTAATCTATTCATAAACAACTGCTTGGGGCGGCAGCCTGTATGAAAAGAGACGTTTTAGGACACGCAGAACAAGTTTAGTGATTTTTTGGCTAAATTATGGTGAACCTTATGCAGGCTTTGGATGAAAGTAACAATAGGTGCTTTAAAATTGGGTCTTTAGTGTCGGCAACATAGTGCCGTCACACCGTAACCCCTCTGTGGTATTGTGGAAGAGTGCAGTGGTGGAGGTTTTGGTAATGCAGAAGAGATCCCCGATCTATTCAGTTACATCAGCAGCTATAACAAAAGCGGGTCAGCAATGTTTAGGCACTTGTACTGCGCTACTGTATATGGTGAGAATCTGCGCACACCACTAGCAACAGGAAGCAAACAGAACAGGCAGGGAATACACAGAGAGAATAGTCAAATGGCAGGCAAAGTCGGCAACAGATCGGGTCCTCAGAACAAGCAGGGTCAGTAACAAGTATACAAACTGATTCGGTAAGCTAGCGATGAGGGAATAAAGGCTGAGACACACTGAGCGTGTAGCGACGCACAGCGTAGCGAAGAGAAGCAAACATTTTGCAGGCTTGACTTCAATCCGCTCCGCCTCGCAGCGTGTCTACACTGCATTACGTTTGCTCCTCACCGCACTGGACAGGAATCCGCTAACTAAATTAAAATGTACACACAAAACCATTTTATTTTCACAAAGCACATGTTATATAGGCAAAAAAAAGTTTCTACTGAATAAAATACATCACAAATTACTGTTAATTTAATAGGAATATAATTTAATAATTTAATAGGAATATATAAATATATTATAGGGACACGGAGCGCTGTGTATAGAGTAGGGATGCATTGATACCACACACAGACATATACATATATATCAACACGCAGATATATATACACCCACCCACAGACCTCAGACCATATATACACATATGCACATGGGGGTGGCATGTGGACAATCTCAACTAAATTCGCCCCCTTCCCCAGTTGGCTGATCCTCCAGAAGAAATGTTGAACCCAACAGAGCAGAGAATATATATATTATTCTCTGCTCTATCGGGTTCAACATTTCTTCTGGAGGGATCAGCCAAATTTGGGGGGGCAATTAGTTGCCAAAATGTGTGTGTTATACAAGTCTGGATATATATATTTATAAGAATATAGATATATATCTTATACCTGCCCTTACCTTCCCCTATAAATTTGCTAAAAATATACACACAAAAAAAACCAAACCACTGCCTGAGACCCCGCGCAGCCCACATGCCAACCCATCTACCTGGCTGAATGTATCTAATATATATAATTAAATACATTCAGCCAGGTAGAGAAATAAAAAAAAAGTTTTATTTTATGTTCCCGGGGACATTTAAAAATGTCCTCGGATTTTATTTTTTTTAGAAATGTGTCGCCTTACTTTAGCCTGGTGGTCAGTGAGGGCTCCCTGGATCCTGGTTGTGGTGGGTCTGCTGTGGCCGCAGGTGTAGTGGCTCCCTCCCTGCGCCACCTGTCTCTGCCACATGCACTCGGGCGGCTCCTCAAGGGGATCCTTGGGAGGCCCCTGCAGGCTGCTCTCTACAATGCCTGATTAGAGGGCCGTGTCTGCCTGATGTTTTAGTAACAAGAATGTTTTATCCCATAGGCTTCAATGTTAAAAATATTCCCGTTTTAATTCAATATCTCATAAACCGTTGCTTATAACATTCTGCAGTAAAGAGTCTCTTTATTTCTCGATTTTTTAAGCATTTTTTATACTTTTTTCAAATTATTATTTTTTTCGAACTTTTGGCGAACGTCCCAAAACGTTCGGCGTTCACGAACTGTCGAATGGCCGATGTTCGATGCGAACTCCGAAGAGATCGAACCGAACAGCTCATCCCTAGTCCAGATATCTTGCAAACCTGGTCTGTCAGCGGACCCCGAGGACAGGTTTGCAAAACACTGGTCTATAGGATGTGGTGGTATGCATGCTGTTATAAAAAAAAATCGGAAAAATCAGGAGAGGTCAAGAACAAAAAATTGCTTGAAGGCCAAGAAAACTTTCAAAATCTGATGGGGAGTTTCTCTGAGTTTCTTTGAGAGTCTAGAATGGAAGACGTCCAGCAAGCACCAGGCTCAGCATCTGGCTGCTCCTTCAGGATGGCAAGCTGACCCTTCTACAGTTTCCTTGATCAGGAATGTTTTTTGTGGAAGGGTAGCAGCCAAGAAACCACTTTTTTGGGTGAAAAGACACACAGATCTATTCACTAAAGGGTAAAGTCTGGAGAACTGGCAGGAGAAGAGAACAATCTAGACCAAATAGCCGATTCGGGAAGTGAGATAAATGGGAGAATTTTTCTGGTTTGGCTATTTTGACCTAGATTTTACACTTCTGCCAACTCTTCTGACTTCACCCTTTAGTGAATAGACCTGATAACTAAAGTTCACAAGACTGGAGTGAAGACCAGTGGAAAAGAGTATTTGGCGTGACTAATCCAAGTTTGAAATTTTTGGCTCCAATCGTTGTCAATATGTAAGGAAAAGAGATGGAGAGATATTGAAGAATGAGTGCTTGTGGCCTTCAGGGAAACATGGTGGTCTGGCCTGGTTTGGGGTTGCATTTCTGCCAGTGGTGTTGGCAATATTGTGCCAATTGATTTGTTAATGAATGCTGAAAAATACAGAGAGGTTTTAATTCATCATGTCAGTCCATCTAGAAAGTGCTTGATTGGGAATGGTTTTATGTTTCAGCATGATAACGATCCCAAGCACATTTCTAATGCTGCGTAACCAGTTTACAAAACATTGACAGTCCTGGACTGGCCTCCACAAAGCCAAGACCTGGACAGAGAACGAAATAAACGACAACCTAAATCTAAAGAAAAACTTTAGGAAATACTGAATGAAGCCGGGACAGTGTCCCCACAAGAGTTCAAGATGTGCTTAGTGCCAGGAGGTCACACTATATACTGACTTTTGAAGGAAAAAGCCATTATGTTCTGAAAATTGTGTTTTTTTTAACCCTTTAACCCCTTCACTGCTGAGGCATTTCACCACTGTGTGCTGAGCTCATTTTTACCGCTTTCGCTCATCATGTTTAAACGCGATCTAAAGCCACATTTTAATAAATGACCCAGACATATTATATATCGTTCTTTCCGGCAGACTCCGCAGATTCATAATATATCATTATTATATGTATACGTCATGTCCTGCCTGTATATTATAACAAAAAATACAATAAAAATTGAATTTTTAATCATCTGCAGTGTGTAAAGTTTTTTTTTCACATTTTAGCACATGAGCGTTTGCGGTTATATTTTCTATGGGGTGCGCTTGAACAAAAATTTGAAATGGGGACTTGTTACATTTTGTGGGGGGAATTACGTGATTTTTAGCAAACGCACCCCATAGAAAAAAATCATTAGTGCAGCATCATTGTTCACATTATAATTGAAATGTGAACAATATTGCTGCATTAATAAAAACAACACAAAAAAACATGTTTTTTTTTATTTATTTATTTTTTTAAATTTATTTATTATTTTTCATTATTATTTTTTTATTATTTTTTTTTACTTTGTACCTAGTCATGTTGGGTATCATTCGAAAGGCCATGCTCAGGCCTTTTCCAATGACACCCTCCATGACCCCCTAGCTGCCACGGTTCTGGAGATATCAGGGTTCAAAAGAACCCCCTATCTCCACCAGGGATTTCCTTGGGAAATCCCCGGCAGCTAGGGGTTCCCCGGCTATCTGACGTCATCACGCTATGCATGATGACATCAGGCAGCGAGGGGAGACCCGGGGGTGGAGCCGCCATCCAAGATGGCGGCCCCCACCGGAGATAGGCTGCACTTCAGCGCCGCAAGGCGCTGAAGTGCAACCCGGCACTTGAGGGGTTAAAGCCAGGCACCGCTTAAAAGGGGAGACTCTCCCCTTTTAAGCGGTGCCTGGCGTTTAGCGCTGCTCCTTCCCGATCGGGAGGGAGAGGGATCCGAACGGATCCCCCCTCCCTTCCAGGCTATCTCCCAGCATTGCCAGGGGGTCGCCTGGAAATGACATCATTGCGCATGGCGCGATGACGTCATTTTTGCCGGGAGGAGCTTGACTTCAGTGTCTGAGGACGCTGAAGTCAGAACGCCGTGGGACCCCGGACAGAGAGGTGAGTATCTCCGCCGGGGGTCCCGCACAGCTGATGACGTACATCAATGAGGACGTGCCCCACACGTCTTCAGCAGTGAAAGGGTTAAGGAACACTGACGTGCATAGTACGTCCTGGCAAAAATTCCCCTTAAGGACCAAGGATGTACTATGTACGTCACGGTCCTTTAACCCCCCTCCCTCCCTATACTCACCTCTCTGGCCGAGATCCCACGTCGGAATGGCTTCCTTGAAGCCTGCCTGATGGTTTTATGGGCCCTGGCCATCGCAATGACATCATCACCGTGCACAACTACGTCATCGCCGGGCGCACCCTGGTGCCTGCAGGGATGAATGTGAAAGAGGAGGGGGTCTCATTTGGAGCCCTCTCCCTCCCGAACGGCTCCAACTAGGAAAAAAGAGAGACACTGATGTAGAGGGCAGAGTCTGCCCTTTCAAACGGTGCCTCTCTTTAACCCCTTAGGTGTTGGATCGCGATTCGGCATCAATTGGCGCCGGATCTCGATGCGCTCCCAGAGGTGGCTGACATCTTGGATGTCAGCCAAGCCTCCGGGTCACCCCCATCCACTGACATTGTTGCCATATGTGCCATGATGTCAGTGGGCCAGTTAACCCCCTAGCTGCCAAGTGGAGTTAGTAGGATCATTTGGATCCCTGTTTCACCCGATCCGTGTCAGCTAGAGGGTCATGTTTGGTATCATTGGAAAGGCCTTATTATGAGCTTTCCATTGGTCCCAAACATGACTAGGTTTGGTGAAATTCTTTTTAAAAAGTTTTTTTTAAAAAAAAAAATATGGGGGTATCATAAAATAGGACTTCAACTCACATTTAAACACAATGAGCATAAAACGGTTAAAATGAGCTCAGCCCACAGAGGTGAAATGGCTCAGCAGTGAAGGGGTTAAAAAGCAAAAACATGTAAAAATTGGGTATTTTTAATCTCAGGACAAAATTTCTAAACTATTTAGCCGGGGTCTTTTTTGGCGGTTGTAGATTTTGGGGATTAAAGTTCAAAAAAGTGTGTTTTCCATTTTTTTCATCATATTCTATAAAAAAATTTATAGTAAACTATAGGAGGTGATGGAAATAATGGTATCTTCAGAAAGTCCATTTAATGGAGAGAAAAACAGTATATACTATCAGGGTTATTCAAAGAGATCCGAATTGCTTGAGAAAGGTAACCGAACGCTGAAATTCAGCGATCGGTTACCTTTCTTGGCCATTCGGCTATCCAGAGAGCAGGCAATTCGTCAAATCCTGGCGAATTGCCTGAACATACGGTGCCTGTGAAAAAGCACTGCTTCGGCTATTCAGAGAACACAAACCAGCAATGAAAAGTTGCTGAAATGCCCTGTCATTCGGTGGTTTAATTCGGCAAGTTTATTCAGGAGAATCCCATAGGCTTCAATGTTAAAAATATTCCCGTTTTAATTCAATATCAAATAAACCATTCATTATAAAATTCTGCAGTAAAGAGTCTCTTTATTTATAGATTTTTTAGGATATTTTAATAATTTTTCTGAATTTTTTTTTTTTTAAAAGTCCGATTCTTTTTTTTCTTTAACCCTTTCGCTGCTGAGGCTTTTCACACCTCTGTGCTGAGGTCATTTTTACCGGTTTTGCTCATCATGTTTAAACGTGTTTTGAAGGCTTATTTTAGTATATGACCCAGACATATTATATATCGTTCTTTCCGTCAGACTCGGTAGATTCATAATATGTCATTATTATATGTATACGTCATGACCTGTCTGTATATTATAACAAAAAATGCAATAAAATATGAATTTTCAATAATTTACAACGTGTAAAGTGTTTTTTTTCACATTTTAACATGCGAGCAATTGCGGTTATATTTTGTATGGGGTGCGCTTGTTAAAAAAATTAGAGATGGGGTCTCATTACATTTTTTTTTGGGGAAAATTACACGATTTTTAACAAACGCACCGCATACAAAAATAGTTAGTGCAGCATCATTGTTCACATTATAATTGAAATGGGAACAATATTGCTGCATTAACGAACCAAAAAAAAGAAAAAAAAAATGTTTATTTTTTTTTTATAATTTTTTTTTAAATATATTTTTATTTTTAATTTTTATTTTTTTAAAAACTTTTTCACTTTCGTGTTTGGTATCGTTGAACGGCCATGCTCTGGCCGATCCAACCATACCAAACATTAACCCCTAGCTGCCACGGATCGGGAGATAGGGGGTTCCAATGAACTCCCTATCTCCACCGTTGGTGGCAGTTAGGGGTTAACTCTAGGACTGGCGTCATCGTGCTATGCACGATGACGCCAGTCCTCAGGGGGAGTTCCCGGAGGCTTGGCCGACATCCAAGATGTCGGCCAGCTCCGGGAAAGGATCACGAACCGGTGCTTTTCAGCGCCGATTCGCGATCCAGCTCCCCAGGGGTTAATGCCAGGCACCATTTGGAAGGGCAGGCTGTGCCCTTCCAAATGGTGCCTGGGTTAACCCCCGCAACGCCGCCGATGATGACACCTAATTTCAGCGGCGGCGGTTCCGGATGCTGGGCTGACATCGAGGATGTCAGCCCGCACCGGGGGGGCCAGCGATCGGCCGGAACTCGGCCGAACGCTGACCCCAAAGTGAGGACGCGTTCAGCGCGTCCTCAGCACACCAGCAGCCATGCGGAGGACGCGCTGAGCACGTCCTCCGCATCGAAGTGGTTAAGTTTACTTATTTTCTCTGTAACAGCCCTTTTTATTATCATTCCTTGGACCTCATATGTAAATTTCAGACATTTTCGCTCAGTAGTTTCTTTGCAAACAGCGTTTCACTTTTCAATCATTCATGCAAACTGTTTTTCTAATTTATTCACTTCACTCTGTCTGCGGTCTTGGGTTTCTCAGCTTTTTCCGGCGGCTTCGCTGCGGGTGATCGGCTCCTGCTCGGGTTTTTCCATGGTTTTCGGCAGGTTAATCCAGATATTTTTGAGTGTTTTCGGCGTGTATTCGCTGGGTTTGCGGTTCGTTTTCGTCGGGTTTGCGGCCCGCTTTTCCCTGCAATTCGGGGACCCTGTGGTGTTTGCTGAATACACCGCAGGGTCACCGAAATGGGATCGGCAAAAGGAACCGAATTGAAGAGAACGAATAGTCACCGAACATGCAGTGACTTTTCGAATCTCTTTGAATAACCCTGTATGTATGGGTTCCATAAACGAGTAGGAAGAAAATTAGACCTAAACACAAACAGCACAGAAACGTAAAACAGCAGCGGGTACTTTCAGACAGACAATGGTAAAATTGCCCCGGTCATTATGGGGTTAATTTTGTGTACATACTTCCAGTATTTCCTGTTTGTATCCTAATAAAGATATCGAAAATAAATATGGATGCCATTAAAACTTTTCTAAAACTTTTGCAAAGTAACGTTTATTATTCACTAGAAATAATTTTGCTCTTAAAGTTAGGAAAAATAAGATCTGTCTGACATAGATTAATGCATACTGTGATGTAGAGACATTCTTTCCTCGTTGCGTGCCTATGGTCCATCAGTTAACCCAATACACGTATTTAGCCACCTTTGTTTTATAGATCAGTAATTTACATAAAGGTTTAAAATCCCATTTATCCTTTGCCTTTACAATTCATACATGAGATTTGTTATTCCTTTATTGAATAATTTGTAATAGAGCAATAAGGAAATAACACAAGTCACGTAACGATTAGAAAATCAAATACTAATAACTATAAAAATGTCAAAACCAGACAAATTGCCTAACCCAAAAACATGCAAGGAGAAAAGACAAATGGCGGAGAACCACCTTGTGCACTTTTGTAGTTTATTAAATCTTAAAAATAATTATTAACTCTTACATTTATGAATGGTGCCCATACAATCTGCATTAACCAACAAAACTGAATATACATCGCAGGACATATATATTTGTGGCTGTCTCTTACTAATCCCAATGATCTCCTATTTGTCCCCAAGCCGGTAAATGATCCAAAGTCTTCTGGGTAGGCTTGTGCACCGATTTTTTTTTCGGTTCGATTCGGTTCGGTTCGTTCGGATTTTGGAAATTTTCGTTTCGACTCGTTTCGGCCGATTGTCGTTTCGGTTCGTTTCGTTTCTCGTATCGACTTTCTTTTCGTGATTTCGGAAATTTTCGTGTTTTTCGGAACGTCTGTTCTCCTCGTTTCAAAGTGTCTATTCGTTTTGACGTAAACTAATGGTTTTTCGGATACGATAATTATACGATACGATAATTCTGCCATTGAGATTTCTCATGTTTTACAAGAAGGATACATTGAGATTTCTCATGTTTTACAAGAAGGATACATTGAGATTTCTCGTGTTTTACAAGAAGGATACATTGAGATTTCTCTGGTTTCCCGGGAAGGATACATTGAGATTTCTCTGGTTTCCCGGGAAGGATACATTGAGATTTCTCATGTTTTACAAGAAGGATACATTGAGATTTCTCATGTTTTACAAGAAGGATACATTGAGATTTCTCGTGTTTTACAAGAAGGATACATTGAGATTTCTCTGGTTTCCCTGGAAGGATACATTGAGATTTCTCTGGTTTCCCGGGAAGGATACATTGAGATTTCTCATGTTTTACAAGAAGGATACATTGAGATTTCTCGTGTTTTACAAGAAGGATACATTGAGATTTCTCTGGTGTTACAAGAAGGATACATTGAGATTTCTCTGGTTTTACAAGAAGGATACATTGAGATTTCTCTGGTTTTCCAGGAAGGATACATTGAGATGGGAATGATACAGAATTTAATTACAGAATCAGCGATATACAGTAAATACGATGTCCGAAATTACTGAAATGGAACCGAAATCAGGAATGGAGCCGAAATCACGAATGGAACGAAAATGAATTTCGATTTTACACATTTCTAGTCCATTCGAAAATTCCGAAAAGTTTTCGTTTCGGCACGAAAATTTGTTCGGATCTGCCGTTTTCGGATCTGAAAATTTTCGGAAAATTGGCCGAATCCGAATGCACGAATCGTGAAATTTCGTGAAAATTCTGAAATTCCGAAACCCGAAACGCACATCCCTACTTCTGGGAGGCCGCGTATTCCTGCTCAGGACTCGGGATCATTTACCTGTAAGTAAGAGACTACCGCAACTATTACTGTAATATAACTGTATGGTTATATACACTCACGGCCACTTTATTAGGTACAATTGCTGGTTAAGACAAATTGCTAATCAGTCTATCACATAGCAGCAGCTCAATGCATTTAGGCATCTAGACGCAGTGAAGACGACTTGCTGACGTTTAAACCGAGCATCAGAATGGGGAAGAAAGAGGATTTAAGTGACTTTGAACGTGGCATAGTTGTTGGTGCCAGACGGGCTAGTGTGAGTATTTACAAAAAATGCTGATCTACTGGGATTTTCACTCACAACCATCTCTACAGAGAATGGTCTGAAAAAGAGAAAATATCCAGTGAGCGGCAGTTGTGTGGATGAAAATTAGACTTGTGCACAGACAGTTTTTAACCCCTTCACTGCTGAGCTATTTCACGTCTTAAAAAAACACGTTTTTCTTTTTATTATTATTTTTCTTTATTTTTTTCTTTACTTTAAACATGGTCATGTTTGATATCATTAGAAAGGCCTTGCTCTGGTTCAAAGGAACCCCCTATCTCCACCCCATCTTTCCTTAGTAGTCAATCAGGACGTTCCCCACACGTCCTCAGCAGTGAAAGGGTTAAGTTTCAGATTTTTCGTTCCGTTTTCTTTTTTTTTTCGTTTCGGGTCGTTCGGTATTTTACCTCAATTCGTATTTTCGGACCGATCCAAAATTTCGAACGCTGATTTTCATTTTTCAGATCACATTGGTTTTCATTTCTATGAGTTATTTAGTTTTTCGGGTTGATTCGTATTACGTTTTTATGAGTTTTTCGTTTTTAGGAGTTATTTAATTTTTTATTAGTTATTTCGGAACATGAAACAAATTACTACTATTACTACTACAATAAGACGAAACAACCAGCTGTACCATATAATTCCATAGGTTTTAATGTAAAAAATATTCCCCATTTTTATTGAATATTAATTAAACCATTTATTTTTTCACTTTCAGCAAAAAGTCTATTTATTAATTTAGGCATTTTTTGGGGATTTTTGGGTTACATTTTGGGTTTCCTAACATATTTTAAAGCAACAAGGCTTATTTTCCCCATAGGTTTCAATGTAGAACATATTACCTGTTTTTATTCAATATTTATTCACTTTTGCTGCAAGTGAAAAAAAGTGTAAAAAAAATGCTACTAAACGCTGTAAATGATTGAAATGTGAATGGAAATTTACATTTTGTTTTACATTTTTGTTATAGTATTTTGACAGGACACGACGTATACATATAATAATGTTATATTTCGATTTTGCTGAGCTTGATAAAAATAAGGAGATTAACAGAGTTCTTCAAAGTGATTCGAAAAGTCACCGCACGTTCGGTGACTTTTCATTCCCCCCTCTTCGGGGCGATTCGGCGATCCTATTTTTCGTCACGTGGACTCCATCAGGAGCGTGATGGAGTCCACGTGACGAAACGCGTCGAGCAACACCTTCAGACGAGTTGGGTCGTGGGAGTTGGTGATGTTGTGCTCCATTTGTTTTAAATTTCTGTAAGCGCAATAAAAACTTTGTTTTATGGTTGCTTGGCTATCTACACTATTGTTATTATCCTTCCCTTAAGGCTACCATCTTGGCCTGGAGACATTCAAGAACCTGCTATGTGTCTTCACAGTACCAGCAGCCTGTGAGTGGTCATATCTAAGAATACATTGCACTAATTTATTCTGTATTGTGCTGTATTGTTAGGGGTATCACCCTATGTGTGATTTAATATACAATTTGTTATTGTTGATACCGTATGTGCAGGCAATTCGCCAAGATTTGGCGAACTGCCTGCTCTCAGAATAGCCGAATGGCCAGGAAATGTAGTCGTACGCTGAATTTCAGTGTTCGGTTACATTTCGGCGCCAGATTGATTCTGAATAACCCTGATAATATGTCTTGCTCTTATGATAAAACATGACTTCAAAACATATTTAAACATGATGAGCACAAAACAGTCAAAATGAGCTCGGCACACAGAGGTGAAATGGCTCAGAAGCGAAAAGGTTAAACTGTTTTGGCACCTCAGGGATCATGCCCTTGGTGATAATATGAATTTGGTTAAGTACACTTAACCTTGTTTTCGAAGAAATTAGAATATCAATATTTCACACATGGAATAAGATCTCTTTCTCCAGCATAGGAGGTTTCTAAACACATCACTGGTTAATTAAATCAGGTTTACAAGCAAGATTTTCCGTGAATCTGTCCGAACCAATGGCTTGAGCCGTTACGTGTAACAGCTTGGTTGGAAATGAGGCCCAATTATTTTCCTTTGTTTGTGACTACTGCGCAACGGTGTTTCATAAAAGTCATAGAATAAGAGCAGCACACGGTTTTTATTGTTTTCTTTATTTACTCAGTGGCTGTAAACATCACCGCTTAGATTTTCTAAAACATCTACATTTGTAGCAAGATTTTAGTGAAACCCCAATCACTAGCTTTCATTCGCTGCCTTTATCTCCACTTTGTAAGAAGACATGGCTTGCACGTTCAAGCAAACAACATTACTTGTCTAATTCGTTAAAAGAAAATATTTAATTGTATATGTTAATGCTTACATGACTGTGATAAAAAACGAATTATATTAATAAAATAATTTATAATGCGCAAAATATAAGACTATCCCCACTTTGCAAATAATGCTGTATTTCACTCCCTTACTGTATGTAGAATTCCTAAGTGACAGGCAATCTGTATAAAGTAAGTTCATGTATTGATCCTACCAGCAGTTTGACCTTATACTTTATCTTTATTTTCCAAAACAACATTTAAGTGCTGTGTTTCCTTGAAGGAGAAAGGTATAAAAATCTTTGATATTTTTGAGGCTTCTATACTATCTGGAGAGACTACAGAGAACATGGCATACAAGGAGCTGTTAATCCTGTGTTTCTCTATCATTACAGCAGAGTCGCTTTGGCCATGGAAATACACTGCGGTTGGCATGACTTTCAGAACCTGGGGCTACAATCCTGATGGGACATTTAGAGTAAGTAAACTGATAGAAGTGAATATATTCATAAATACCAATGATTTATCATCTAAAACATTTTGAAAAGTGAAACTAAATATTATAATAATAATGAGATTTAAGGAAATCCTCTCATGCAGAAATTTTTTTTTTATGGAAATTTTTGTCATAGTCCTTTTCTAGGAAGTGATGAAGAAAAGGAGATTTGGATGAGAAGGCTGAGAATTCTATAAGTGTTGCTAATAAGAAATAGGGCAAAGTTCTTAATGCGAACCACTGAAAGCAGTAGACACATTCCATGAGTTTCCATAGAGACTGCACCAATTTTAGAACATTTCACCATATTTTTAAGCATCACTTCTGTAAGTCTCTTCAAAATTATTTGTCATATTTTTGTTTCCTCTTTATCATACTTTATGGGTACTCAGTAGATATTTGTAACTTGGTGCACATCTTAGGGGGTGGGGTGGTTCAGTGTTAGCTTATTTAGCCCTATTCCAAGGTTAAAAATTCAGGGGGGGGTCCCTTTGTTAGCGCCCCTTCCACAAGTTCTAAATGTGTGCTGCTGCTCCTCAGGGATTAAAGGTAGTGCTCTGCTCCTACCCCAATTAAGGACGTAGAATTGGGTTATTCCCTGATTGGGCGCTGCTCACAATAAAATGTGGGAGATTCTTTCCAATCCCTCTTGCTTATATTTAATAGCAGTGGTACAGTGTATACAGATGGGGGGATTCTTTACAATCCCTCTTGTTTTTACATTAAAACAGTGGTACTGTATATACACAGAGACAGACGGATATTGCAAAAACGTTTACCACTATGTCCTTTACACTGTCTAAGTTGTAGTTATATAGGATAGATTGGTGTGTGTACAATAATTCACATATACTGTACATAAGCAGTGGTACAGTATATACAGATGGCGGGATTTTTTATAATACCTCTTGCTTGTAAGGCTCGTGTCAGACAAGCGCAGTGTGAGTGTCTGTTTTTGCGCACATAATAACGTCCGTCGCAGCATAGAATAATCGCCAATGGAGCCCCCCACACAAAGTGCATCCGCACCGAACTGCGGGCGCACACGGACGCAAGTTAGGCAAGAGCGTAAAACCGCTAGAACGGACGTGCAGAGTGCGCTGTGTCCGCAACATCCGCATAGCTTTGTGTGTGTGTGACGAAGAGGTCAGACGGACTGCATTAATACGTCCAGCATTTTTGACGGACAAAATGTTTTTCATATTTAATTTACTTTCCCTGCCTCATGCGTCAAAAAATACGTCAGTTAAAAAAGCGGACTGTGTGGCCACTACTGCGTCTTCCGTCAGAAAGTACATCTGTACTGCACAGGCGCACAGTCCATACAAAATGCGCTCGTCTGACACCAGCCTAAATGCTGCGGTTCCGTATATATAAAAAGACAAACGGATTATTGTAAAAAAGTTTACTACTCTTTCCTTTACAATATCTGCATTGCAGTGGTACAGGGTATATCAGCGTGTGTACAATAATGCATAAGCGTTTACTGCCGCAAAGTTTTTATGGACTAATGTGGAGAAGAGATAAGTCTCTATATAGGACTGCCAAAGCAATGTTCTTTTTAGCTTACGGTTAGTTCCTTGTGTCCCACCGCCACCTGGTGGATGGAACTGAAATTGCGGTATACTCACTGGTTTGATGTATCTCTTCTGTGTGCTGGGTATGGACAGCTGTGTGCTGGATGGTACGATGCAGGTTCTCCTTAGTGGCTTTATGACCTCAAAGAGATGGATAAAGCAACTCCAATAGTGCACACTGCATTTCCAAGGCTTATAGATATAAAATATAAAAAGTTTAAACTAACGTGGATGGGAGCCAGTGTTGTTTTAGGCTCTCTATTCTGCGCCTTCCCGGTCCATAGAGGTGACCAGGCTCCCTTCTTTTTTCCATTCTCTTCCCGTGTTGGTCTGCTGGGCTGCGTCCCTCCAGGTGCGTCTACTCGATGTCTCCTGGTGTTTCGGGTGGCGCACTGCAAAGTCACCACAGTATACGGGTAGTTACAGGCTCATGTTTTATATCATTGGAGAGGCCTGATCATGACCTTTCCAATGATACCAAACCTGACAAGGTTTGTTGTAACCTGTCTGGGGGGGGTTTACTAAAATAGGACCTAGGCTGGCATTTAAAAATGATGAGCATAAAATGGTCAAAATGAGCTCAGCGCATGTATCCTTCCTGGTAAAATACTTTATAAATAAATAAATAACTGGCTCAGCAGTGAAGGGGTTAAAAAGCAAAAATCATTTAAAATTTGGATATTTCTACTCTCGGGACAAAATTTTGAAACTATTTAGCCGGGGTCTTTTTTGGAGGTTGTAGATTTTGGGAATTAAATTACAAAAAAGTGTGTTTCTTCCATTTTCTTCATCATATTTCATATTTCTTTTTATAGTAAATTATACGATATGATGGAAATAAGGGTATCTTTAGAAAGTCTATTTAATGGCAGGAAAAATGGTATATAATATGTGTGGGTTGCATAAACGAGTAACAGGAAAATTTGACCTAAACACAAACAGCGCAGAGATGTAAAAACAGCAGCGGGCACTAAAGGATGGATTTTCGCAAAAACCCCGGTCACTAAGGGGTTAAACGTTGTTATTATTTCCATGTTTTACATTAAATAGTTCTGTCGCTATGGTAATAATAACAATTAGCATTTCGATAAAATGTGTATTAGTCATTGGAACATTTATAACATAAATTAACTATTCTCAATGTTTTTGAATATTTCCTTGTAAAGTAAGCATTTTCCTAAATTACTTCCAGTGTTTATTTCCTACCTTTAGCAAGTAAATTTTCTCAGCAACCAAAACATATTACATTTTGTTTTGCCACAAAGCTCTCTTTCCACACCAACAGTATTACAACAACCAATACCAGAAAAAATGCATTTTGTTGTGAATAATGAAGGCCTGAAGCACCTAAGGCGTAGGGCCCTTAAGTTGCCTCTGATGCCAGGACGCAGGGAGGAATTTTCTAGAACTGTTACAGCACGTGTGGAGGTTTGAGCGGGAGAGGTGTGGGAGGAGTCACCATGAGGGTACTTAAGGCGCGTGTGGGGAGGCTTTGCACACCTTTTTCTCCTGAGGTAGAGCTGGAAAAATCTTGAGCTGCCTCAGAGAGCGGTGTTTTCGACTTTTCTGTTTTAAAATTGTCTTTAAGTATGGTGGAAGGCGGTGAGCTGGAGTCGCTGTTGCAGGAAGTGCGGGAGGCGGCTCGGCATCGCGGTGTGGAGTGGGCGAGAAGAAGTTTGTCGGAGGTGCTGGCGGCGGAGTCGGAAGTGGGAGCTCGGCCTGTCAGGGTTCCTGGGCCTCCGGAGTGGTTCAGTCCGGAAGGAGAATCTAGCGGTGGATCAGCATCTGAGAGGTTGAGGTTGGAGGCAGTGAGAGGCCGAGGGCAGTTGGTCCGGCGGATGTTGGCTGGAGGTGATGCAGTTGGGCCTGAGACTGGCGTGAGCATTTCCAGGAGTGTGGAAGGTAGGAGTTCGAGGCCGGTATCGGGTGCTAAGGATCCTTCTGGTCGGAGGGGTGGTGTGGTGAGCACTACCAGGAGAGAAGGAGTGCGGAGTTCGAGTAGTTCCTCGGGTAGAAGAAGAGTTCGGTTGTCCGCCAGGGGTCCCAGAGGTGGAGCGAGGTCTGTCTCGGGAACGGATTTTTCGGCAGTAAGGCAGTTGGTGGATGGGGGTGTGGACGGTGGTGTGGCACAGGGTGGTGTTGTGCGGGATGAAGTCACTCAGGAGCTCGAAGTAAATTGGTGTTCAGATGGTGAAGGTGAAGTGACTCTGGATTTTGGTGTGATGGAGTGGTATAACGGTTATGGTACTTCGGGTTCTGAGGCTCATCGCACAAATGTTTTTTCGTCCGTTGGTCCGTTGGTTCGGGAGCAGCGTCCGCAGCCGGTTGGTGGTTTCCAGGCTGGTGGAGTCGGTGGAGTTGGAGTGCGGGGTACGGAGAGTGTGGCGCAGGAGGTTCCAGGGAGTTCGGCTGGACCTAGTGTGGCTACAGGTAATGGATGTGGAGGTGATATGAGTTCTTTCATGTCATTTTTACAGGGGGCCTTTGAAGCTTGGTCGGGTTCAAAAGGGGGTGTGAGCCAGGGAGTTGGTTTGGCTCAAGCATGGAGGGGTGCAGGTGGGCCAGTTGGGAGAGTTGGTGGAGCTTTAGGTGGTGAAGCACTGGCTTCAATAGGACCGAATGGTGTGTCGGGTACACTCGGTGAGTCCTCAGGGATGGCGGATGTTACCAGGAGGAATGCATACGTGTCATTTTCTGGTCCTTTGGGGCTACATTTGAAACAAGAGGATAAAGAAGGTATCTGGCGGGGTGAGTATGTGGAGCTTTTTTCCCTGCTTCCTTTGGATGAGGTGGCAGGGGTTAGGGATGATTAGTCTAAGGAAGGTTTAAAGGAGGAAGAGGAAAGGAAAAAGAGGTATCGGAGGATTCCTAAGTCGTTTGGGAATTGGCTCTGGGCTTTTTGTATTTTGGCGAGTGTGGTTGGAGAGAAGAACCCACAGCACGGTTCGGCTCTTTTTTGTCATGTGGATGGGATTTGGGAGGTTTATCGGATTTATGGTGGTTGGGCGTGGTAGAAATACGATGAGCAGTTTAGGCAATGTTTGGCGGTTCACCCAGGGATGGAGTGGGATCAGATGGACATTACGCTGTGGTTGTGTCTGATGGGGGCTCAGAAGGCTTTGCCCTTTCCAGTGGGCGCCGGTGGGGAGGGGTCAGTTCTCCACCGGCAAGTGTTAAAAAGGAATCTTGCTGGCAGTTTAACGAGGGTCAGTGCAAGTTTGGTAATGGGTGCAGGTTCAAGCACGAATGCTCAAATTGTGGAGGATTGCATTCATTGTCCAGATGTTTTAAGAGGACAAGACAGGGAGGTCTGCCTTTTGGAGGGTCTGGAGATGGGGGCTTCCCCAGTGAAACTCGACGTGATGTTACCGTGGCTAAGGCTTTACAGAAGACGTAGGGATGCAGAGTTTCTACAGGACGGTTTTGGTGATGGTTTTCGAATTCCTTTTGTGGTAAGGCCAGGGGGTGGCAAGTTGAGGAATTTAAAGTCGGCTAGAGTTTATCCGGAGGTAGTTCGGGAGAAGGTGTTTAAGGAGATCGGGGCTGGTAGGATGGCGGGTCCATTCTCATCTCCGCCGGTGCGGGATTTGAGGGTATCCCCTTTGGGGGTGGTGCCGAAGTGGAAGGCGGGGGAGTTTCGCTTGATTCATCATTTATCCTATCTGCGGGAAGGATCGTGAATTATTTATTTATTTATTTATTTGAAAAGGATTTTCCCAGGAAGGATACATTGAGATTTTCTCTCGTTTTCAAGTATGTCCTGGGTTCGAGAACAGTGAGTGGTTACAGTGTTACAGAAATACAAAGTAATAAAATGCAAAACTATTAAAAACAAAACACAAATATACAGATTAACATATCATGGGAGGGGCTAGAACCTTGGGTTAATTAGGGTGATTTGCAAAGTGGAAGCAGCTGGAAAGTAAGCTACAAATTTCTGACCAGCACTGGGTGGGTGGATGGGGAGGGAGGGACAGCAGAGTCCAGGAGCAGCGCGGCGGCAGAGGGTGATGTGAGTGTGTGACCGGGCTGTGGATGAAAGAATTTGCAGTCAATTTGTTGAGGACCTGGGGGAGGGCAGGGGCAGGCATAATGGCAGCATGGTTTTAACAAAGCAGGAAATATATTTAGCAGGAAACAACAGTCAAAATATTAATAGAAAGATGCAAGCATAAAAAAATAACAGTACGATTAAAGTCAAAATTGTGGCGTAGAATTGCAGAAGACATGTTGAATCGCCGGTACCTTCAGATGCAGAGTCCAGGAGCAGCGCGGCGGCAGAGGGTGATGTGAGTGTGTGACCGGGCTGTGGATGAAAGAATTTGCAGAGTCAATTTGTTGAGGACCTGGGGGAGGGGCAGGGGCAGGGGCAGGCATATGGCAGCATGGTTTTAACAAAGCAGGAAATATATTTAGCAGGAAAAAACAAACAGTCAAAATATTAATAGATAGATGCAAGCATAAAATATTAACAGTACGATTAAAGTCAAAATTGTGGCGTAGAATTGCAGAAGACATGTTGAATCGCCGGTACCTTCAGATGCAGAGTCCAGGAGCAGCGCGGCGGCAGAGGGTGATGTGAGTGTGTGACCGGGCTGTGGATGAAAGAATTTGCAGAGTCAATTTGTTGAGGACCTGGGGGAGGGGCAGGGGCAGGGGCAGGCATGGCAGCATGGTTTTAACAAAGCAGGAAATATATTTAGCAGGAAAAAACAAACAGTCAAAATATTAATAGATAGATGCAAGCATAAAATATTACAGTACGATTAAAGTCAAAATTGTGGCGTAGAATTGCAGAAGACATGTTGAATCGCCGGTACCTTCAGATGCAGAGTCCAGGAGCAGCGCGGCGGCAGAGGGTGATGTGAGTGTGTGACCGGGCTGTGGATGAAAGAATTTGCAGAGTCAATTTGTTGAGGACCTGGGGAGGGGCAGGGGCAGGGGCAGGCATATGGCAGCATGGTTTTAACAAAGCAGGAAATATATTTAGCAGGAAAAAACAAACAGTCAAAATATTAATAGATAGATGCAAGCATAAAATATTAACAGTACGATTAAAGTCAAAATTGTGGCGTAAGAATTGCAGAAGACATGTTGAATCGCCGGTACCTTCAGATGCAGAGTCCAGGAGCAGCGCGGCGGCAGAGGGTGATGTGAGTGTGTGACCGGCTTCAGATGCAGAGTCCAGGAGCAGCGCGGCGGCAGAGGGTGATGTGAGTGTGTGACCGGGCTTCAGATGCAGAGTCCAGGAGCAGCGCGGCGGCAGAGGGTGATGTGAGTGTGTGACCAGGCTTCAGATACAGAGTCCAGGAGCAGCACAGCGGCAGAGGGTGATGTGAATGTGTGACCGGGCTTCAGATGCAGAATGATGATATTGATGAGAAGTTGGCCTCGGTGTCGTACGTGTCATTTGATTCCGCGGTTAGTTTGGTTCGGGATGCAGTAGTTATGTGCACCGATTTTTTTTTCGGTTCGATTCGATTAGATTTTTCGAATTTTTAAACTTTTCGATTCGGCTCGTTTCGACCGCTTTCTGTTTCGATTCGGTTCGGTTCAATTAGTTTTTGGGGTACATGTATTTTTCGGAATATCGACCATTTTTCCTATTTTCGTGTCACTTAACTCGGGTTTTGTATCGACTTTTCGTGATTTCGGGAAATTTTCGTTTTTCGGAATTGTACATGGTTTCCGGCATATCGCCCATTTTTCGTATTGCGTGCCACATTGCTGTTTTTTTTGTATCGACTTTTCGTGATTTCGGTAATTTTCGTTTTTTCGGAATGTCTGTTCTCGTTTCAAAGCTGTCTAACTCTATTCGTTTTGATGTAAACTTCTATGGTTTACTTTAATACTACTTTATTTTTTTATAATAAATTTTTGGTTTGTTTTTCGGATCCGATAATTCATTCTGTCGATACGATAATTCTGGCGATTCTATCGTGTTTTTTTAATTAACCCTTTCGCTGCTGAGGCGTTTCACGCCCCTGTGCTGAGCTCATTTTTACCGGTTTTGCTCATCATGTTTAAACATGTTTTGAAGGCTTATTTTAGTATATGACCCAGACATATTATTTATCGTTCTTTCCGGCAGACTCGGCAGATTCATAATATGTCATTATTATATGTATACGTCATGACCTGTCTGTATATTATAACAAAAAATGCAATAAAATATGATTTTCAATAATTTACAACGTGTAAAGTGTTTTTTTTTCACATTTTAACGCGCGAGCAATTGCGGTTATATTTTGTATGGGGTGCGCTTGTTAAACAAATTAGAGATGGGGTCTCGTTCCATTTTTTTTGGGGAAAATTACACAATTTTTAACAAACGCACCGCATACAAAAATCGTTAGTGCAGCATCATTGTTCACATTATAATTGAAATGGGAACAATATTGCTGCATTAACAAACCAAAAAAATAAAAAAAAATTGTTTATTTTTTTTTTATAAATCTTTTTAAATATTTTTTATTTTTAATTTTTTTACAAACGTTTTTCACATTCGTGTTTGGTATCGTTGGAACGGCCATGCTCTGGCTGATCCAACAATACCAAACTTTAACCCCTAGCTGCCACGGATCGGGAGATAGGGGGTTCATTGGAACCCCCTATCTCCACCATTGGTGGCAGCTAGGGGGTTAACTCCAGGACTGGCGTCATCGTGCTATGCACGATGACGCCAGTCCTCAGGGGGAGTTCCCGGAAGCTTGGCCGACATCCGACATCCGACATCCTCATGGATATGCCCCAGCTCCTCATGGATATTGCCCCAGCTCCTCGTGGACATGCCCCAGCTCCTCGTGGACATGCCCCAGCTCCTCGTGGACATGCCCCAGCTCCTCGTGGATATTGCCCCAGCACCTCGTGGATATCCCCAGCACCTCGTGATATGCCCCAGCTCCTCGTGGACATGACCCAGCTCCTCGTGGACATGCCCCAGCTCCTCGTGGATATGCCCCAGCTCCTCGTGGATATGCCCCAGCTCCTCGTGGATATGCCCCAGCTCCTCCTGGATATTGCCCCAGCTCCTCATGGATATTGCCCCAGCTCCTCGTGGACATGCCCCAGCTCCTCGTGGATATGCCCCAGCTCCTCGTGGATATGCCCCAGCTCCTCCTGGAATATTGCCCCAGCTCCTCATGGATATTGCCCCAGCCTCCTGTGGACATGACCCAGCTCCTCCTGGATATGCCCCAGCTCCGTGGGATATGCCCCAGCTCCTCCTGGATATGCCCCAGCTCCTCGTGGATATGCCCCAGCTCACACATGAATTTGCCCCAGCTCCTCATGGATATGCCCCAGCTCCTCGTGGATATGCCCCAGCTCCTCGTGGATATGCCCCAGCTCCTCGTGGATATGCCCCAGCTCCTCGTGGATTTTCCCCAGCACATGGAATGCCCCAGCACCTCATGATAATGGCCCCAGCTCACCTCCGCCGCCTTTTTCGCTCCCTCAGAGCGTCCGGCGGCGCGCAGTTTGGGCGCTCGCCAGGGGGAGCCACGTGACCAGCCGCGATTGGCTGGTGACGTGTTTCCTCCAGGCGAGCACCGAAGCTGCATGCTTCGGACGCTCGCAGGGAGCGAAAAAGGCGGCGGAGGGTGAGACACCCGCCCTTAGGGTGACGGTGTCACCCTAAAGTGGGTGTCACCTGGTGTGGGCCACACCCCCGCCCCCACGTAGCGACGCCACTGGTTATACATTTACAGCCGCACGCCCACGGAACTTACTCTATCCAAACAAAGTTCAGAATGATGTGAAACATGGGACTTTTTTGGATAGATTTCAATTTCGACTATCCAAAAGTTAAAAAAATTAAAAATGGTCGAAATCTAATGCAAAAGTCCCGATGTTAAAAAAAATTGAAAAGGGACTTGTTATATTTTTTTTGGGTGAAAATTACACTATTTCTAACAAACCCACCCCATCAAAATCCTTAGTGGCAGCATCGTTTTCACATTATAATTGAAATGGCAACAATATGGCTGCATTAACAAAACAAAACAAAAAACCTGTTTATTTTTTTTATATTTTTAATTTTTTTAAATTTTTAAACATTGTCATGTTTGGTATTGTTGGAAAGGCCATGCTCTGGTCGATCCAAAGATACCAAACATTAACCAACGCGATAGCTGCCACGGATCGGGAGATAGGGGTCCAATGAACCCCTATCTCCACCATTGGTCACAGTTAGGGGCTAACTCCAGAACTGAACGTCAATTGTGACGAATGTCTTGGGACTGTCGGCCAGCTGCTGTTCCCCCACGCTGTTTCTTCCTGCAAAGACGGTGACATGTTGCGGGCACGTCTTAAGCGGGCAGCGGGGGAGAGAGAGAGTGTCACGGACCGCGTTGGTATCGCGGGCCGCGCTGGATCTAGGGGGCGCCTGGCAGCGCTTCCTCGCTGCTCGCTGGCCAGGCGCCGAGTGATAACGCAGCCGGCTGCGCTCACGTGGGACGCCAGGGGGCGGGGACTGGCGTGATGACGCGGACCCGCCGAGTTTAAAACCCAGCTTCACTATTCACCGGTGCCCTGACGTGGTAGTTACTTCCCGCAGAGCTCTTGTATATTTTTGCAATAACTAACTATTCTGTGTATGACCCCTGGCATTGGCAAACGAACCACTCT
>RXON01000756.1:0-19777 GCA_009667805.1 Leptobrachium leishanense | reverse complement strand
TATCATTACTCCCTGTATCCAGCACACACACTGTATCATTACTCCTGTATCCAGCACACACACTGTATCATTACTCCCTGTATCCAGCACACACACTGTTCATTACTCCCTGTATCCAGCACACACTGTTCATTACTCCCTGTATCCAGCAACACACACTGTATCATTACTCCCTGTACCCGGCACACACACACACACTGTATCATTACTCCCTGTATCCGGCACACACTGTATCATTACTCCCTGTATCCAGCACACACTGTATCATTACTCCCTGTATCCAGCACACACACTGTATCATTACTCCCTGTATCCAGCACACACACTGTATCATTACTCCCTGTATCCAGCACACACTGTATCATTACTCCCTGTATCCGGCACACACTGTATCATTACTCCCTGTATCATTACTCCCTGTATCATTACTCCCTGTATCATTACTCCCTGTATCCAGCACACACACTGTATCATTACTCCCTGTATCCAGCACACACACTGTATCATTACTCCCTGTATCCAGCACACACACTGTATCATTACTCCCTGTATCCAGCACACACACTGTATCATTACTCCCTGTATCATTACTCCCTGTACCCGGCACACAGTGTATCATTACTCCCTGTACCCGGCACACACAGTGTATCATTACTCCCTGTATCCAGCACATACTGTATCATTACTCCCTGTATCCAGCACACACTGTATCATTACTCCCTGTATCCAGCACACACACTGTATCATTACTCCCTGTATCCAGCACACACACTATATCATTACTCCCTGTATCCAGCACACACACTGTATCATTACTCCCTGTATCCAGCACACACACTGTATCATTACTCCCTGTATCCAGCACACACACTGTATCATTACTCCCTGTATCCAGCACACACAGTGTATCATTACTCCCTGTATCCAGCACACACTGTATCATTACTCCCTGTATCCAGCACACACACTGTATCATTACTCCCTGTATCCAGCACACACACTGTATCATTACTCCCTGTATCCAGCACACACAGTGTATCATTACTCCCTGTATCCAGCACACACAGTGTATCATTACTCCCTGTATCCAGCACACACTGTATCATTACTCCCTGTATCATTACTCCCTGTATCCAGCACACACACTGTATCATTACTCCCTGTATCCAGCACACACACTATATCATTACTCCCTGTATCCAGCACACACACTGTATCATTACTCCCTGTATCCAGCACACACACTATATCATTACTCCCTGTATCCAGCACACACAGTGTATCATTACTCCCTGTACACACAGTGTATCATTACTCCCTGTACCCGGCCCACACAGTTTATCATTACTCCCTGTACCCGGCACACACTGTATCATTACTCCCTGTATCCAGCACACACACTGTATCATTACTCCCTGTATCCAGCACACACACTGTATCATTACTCCCTGTACCAGCACACACACTGTATCATTACTCCCTGTATCCAGCACACACACTGTATCATTACTCCCTGTATCCAGCACACACACTGTATCATTACTCCCTGTATCCAGCACACACACTGTATCATTACTCCCTGTATCCAGCACACACACTGTATCATTACTCCCTGTATCCAGCACACACACTGTATCATTACTCCCTGTATCCAGCACACACACTGTATCATTACTCCCTGTATCCAGCACACACACTGTATCATTACTCCCTGTATCCAGCACACACACTGTATCATTACTCCCTATATCCAGCACACACACTGTATCATTACTCCCTGTATCCAGCACACACACTGTATCATTACTCCCTGTATCCAGCCACACACTTATCATTACTCCCTGTATCCAGCACACACACTGTATCATTACTCCCTGTATCCAGCACACACACTATATCATTACTCCCTGTATCCAGCACACACACTGTATCATTACTCCCTGTATCCAGCACACACACTGTATCATTACTCCCTGTATCCAGCACACACTGTATCATTACTCCCTGTATCCAGCACACACAGTGTATCATTACTCCCTGTATCCAGCACACACAGTGTATCATTACTCCCTGTACACACAGTGTATCATTACTCCCTGTA
Source organism: Leptobrachium leishanense (assembly GCA_009667805.1). Lineage (NCBI taxonomy): Eukaryota > Metazoa > Chordata > Amphibia > Anura > Megophryidae > Leptobrachium > Leptobrachium leishanense. The sequence goes on along the minus strand of RXON01000756.1, from coordinate 17,676 downwards.
CACACAGTGTATCATTACTCCCTGTACCCGGCCCACACAGTTTATCATTACTCCCTGTACCCGGCACACACAGTGTATCATTACTCCCTGTACCCGGCACCACACAGTTATCATTACTCCCTGTACCCGGCACACACAGTGTATCATTACTCCCTGTATCCAGCACACACAGTGTATCATTACTCCCTGTATCCAGCCACACACAGTGTATCATTACTCCCTGTATCCAGCACACACAGTGTATCATTACTCCCTGTATCCAGCACACACACTGTATCATTACTCCCTGTATCCAGCACACACACTGTATCATTACTCCCTGTATCCAGCACACACTGTATCATTACTCCCTGTATCCAGCACACACAGTGTATCATTACTCCCTGTATCCAGCACACACAGTGTATCATTACTCCCTGTATCCAGCACACACACTATATCATTACTCCCTGTATCCAGCACACACACTATATATTACTCCCTGTATCCAGCACACACACTATATCATTACTCCCTGTATCCAGCACACACACTGTATCATTACTCCCTGTATCCAGCACACACACTATATCATTACTCCCTGTACCCGGCACACACACTGTATCATTACTCCCTGTATCCAGCACACACACTGTATCATTACTCCCTGTATCCAGCACACACACTGTATCATTACTCCCTATATCCAGCACACACACTGTATCATTACTCCCTGTATCCAGCACACACACTGTATCATTACTCCCTGTATCCAGCACACACACTTTATCATTACTCCCTGTATCCAGCACACACACTGTATCATTACTCCCTGTATCCAGCACACACACTATATCATTACTCCCTGTATCCAGCACACACACTGTATCATTACTCCCTGTATCCAGCACACACTGTATCATTACTCCCTGTATCCAGCACACACACTATATCATTACTCCCTGTATCCAGCACACACACTGTATCATTACTCCCTGTATCCAGCACACACACTGTATCATTACTCCCTGTATCCAGCACACACAGTGTATCATTACTCCCTGTACACACAGTGTATCATTACTCCCTGTACACACAGTGTATCATTACTCCCTGTACACACAGTGTATCATTACTCCCTGTACACACAGTGTATCATTACTCCCTGTACACACAGTGTATCATTACTCCCTGTACACACAGTGTATCATTACTCCCTGTACACACAGTGTATCATTACTCCCTGTACCCGGCCCACACAGTTTATCATTACTCCCTGTACCCGGCCCACACAGTTTATCATTACTCCCTGTACCCGGCACACACAGTGTATCATTACTCCCTGTACCCGGCACACACAGTGTATCATTACTCCCTGTACCCGGCACACACAGTGTATCATTACTCCCTGTATCCAGCACACACAGTGTATCATTACTCCCTGTATCCAGCACACACAGTGTATCATTACTCCCTGTATCCAGCACACACAGTGTATCATTACTCCCTGTATCCAGCACACACACTGTATCATTACTCCCTGTATCCAGCACACACTGTATCATTACTCCCTGTATCCAGCACACACAGTGTATCATTACTCCCTGTATCCAGCACACACTGTATCATTACTCCCTGTATCCAGCACACACAGTGTATCATTACTCCCTGTATCCAGCACACACACTGTATCATTACTCCCTGTATCCAGCACACACACTATATCATTACTCCCTGTATCCAGCACACACACTGTATCATTACTCCCTGTATCCAGCACACACACTGTATCATTACTCCCTGTATCCAGCACACACACTGTATCATTACTCCCTGTATCCAGCACACACACTGTATCATTACTCCCTGTATCCAGCACACACACTATATCATTACTCCCTGTATCCAGCACACACACTGTATCATTACTCCCTGTATCCAGCACACACACTGTATCATTACTCCCTGTATCCAGCACACACTGTATCATTACTCCCTGTATCCAGCACACACACTGTATCATTACTCCCTGTATCCAGCACACACACTGTATCATTACTCCCTGTATCCAGCACACACAGTGTATCATTACTCCCTGTATCCAGCACACACACTGTATCATTACTCCCTGTATCCAGCACACACGGCTCCTGGCTGCACAGTGAGGGGCCCCGCGGTGTCCTTACCTGTCAGTCCCGTGATGCAGAGCGGCAGATCCCGGCGGATTGGCTGTAACCCCTGGTTGTAGCAGCAGATCCTGCACCCACTGCCCGCAGCACAGACTTACTCTCAGAGCGTCACGTGACACATCTCCAGGCAAAGGCAGGCAGGGGGCTCGATTCAATCCTGCCATGTGATTGGCTGCGCCTGAGTAGAGGCGTGGCTACTGTTTGTCAATGGGAGAATTGCTCAGGCTCCCAGTAACGTGTCTGGGGGAGGGGCTTGTATTTGTGAGGAGGGGAGTGACAGCCTGGGAGTATCATTACTGCCCATACCCTGCAGAGTGACAGCCTGGGAGTATCATTACTACCCATACCCTGCAGAGTGACAGCCTGGGAGTATCATTACTACCCATACCCTGCAGAGTGACAGCCTGGGAGTATCAATTACTGCCCATACCTGCAGAGTGACAGCCTGGGAGTATCATTACTACCCATACCCTGCAGAGTGACAGCCTGGGAGTATCATTACTGCCCATACACTGCAGAGTGACAGCCTGGGAGTATCATTACTACCCATACCCTGCAGAGTGACAGCCTGGGAGTATCATTACTACCCATACCCTGCAGAGTGACAGCCTGGGAGTATCATTACTACCATACCCTGCAGAGTGACAGCCTGGGAGTATCAATACTGCCCATACACTGCAGAGTGACAGCCTGGGAGTATCATTACTACCCATACCCTGCAGAGTGACAGCATGGGAGTATCATTACTGCCCATACACTGCAGAGTGACAGCCTGGGAGTATCATTACTACCCATACCCTGCAGAGTGACAGCCTGGGAGTATCATTACTGCCCATACACTGCAGAGTGACAGCCTGGGAGTATCATTACTGCCCATACCCTGCAGAGTGACAGCCTGGGAGTATCATTACTACCCATACCCTGCAGAGTGACAGCCTGGGAGTATCAATACTGCCCATACACTGCAGAGTGACAGCCTGGGAGTATCATTACTGCCCATACCCTGCAGAGTGACAGCCTGGGAGTATCATTACTGCCCATACCCTGCAGAGTGACAGCCTGGGAGTATCATTACTACCCATACCTGCAGAGTGACAGCCTGGGAGTATCATTACTGCCCATACCCTGCAGAGTGACAGCCTGGGAGTATCATTACTACCCATACCCTGCAAAGTGACAGCCTGGGAGTATCAATACTGCCCATACACTGCAGAGTGACAGCCTGGGAGTATCATTACTACCCATACCCTGCAGAGTGACAGCCTGGAGTATCATTACTGCCCATACCCTGCAGAGTGACAGCCTGGGAGTATCAATACTGCCCATACCCCGCAGAGTGACAGCCTGGGAGTATCATTACTGCCCATACCCTGCAGAGTGACAGCCTGGGAGTATCATTACTGCCCATACCCTGCAGAGTGACAGCCTGGGAGTATCAATACTGCCCATACCCTGCAGAGTGACTGCCTGGGAGTATCATTACTACCCATACCCTGCAGAGTGACAGCCTGGGAGTATCATTACTGCCCATACCCTGCAGAGTGACAGCCTGGGAGTATCAATACTGCCCATACCCTGCAGAGTGACAGCCTGGGAGTATCATTACTGCCCATACCCTGCAGAGTGACAGCCTGGGAGTATCATTACTGCCCATACCCTGCAGAGTGACAGCCTGGGAGTATCAATACTGCCCATACCCTGCAGAGTGACAGCCTGAGAGTATCAATACTGCCCATACCCTGCAGAGTGACAGCCTGGGAGTATCATTACTGCCCATACCCTGCAGAGTGACAGCCTGGGAGTATCATTACTGCCCATACCCTGCAGAGTGACAGCCTGGGAGTATCATTACTGCCCATACCCTGCAGAGTGACAGCCTGGGAGTATCATTACTGCCCATACCCTGCAGAGTGACAGCCTGGGAGTATCATTACTACCCATACCCTGCAGAGTGACAGCCTGGGAGTATCATTACTGCCCATACCCTGCAGAGTGACAGCCTGGGAGTATCATTACTGCCCATACCCTGCAGAGTGACAGCCTGGGAGTATCATTACTGCCCATACCCTGCAGAGTGACAGCCTGGGAGTATCATTACTGCCCATACCCTGCAGAGTGACAGCCTGGGAGTATCAATACTGCCCATACCCCGCAGAGTGACAGCCTGGGAGTATCAATACTGCCCATACCCTGCAGAGTGACAGCCTGGGAGTATCATTACTGCCCATACCCTGCAGAGTGACAGCCTGGGAGTATCATTACTACCCATACACTGCAGAGTGACAGCCTGGGAGCATCAATACTGCCCATACCCTGCAGAGTGACAGCCTGGGAGTATCATTACTGCCCATACCCTGCAGAGTGACAGCCTGGGAGTATCATTACTGCCCATACCCTGCAGAGTGACAGCCTGGGAGTATCAATACTGCCCATACACTGCAGAGTGACAGCCTGGGAGTATCATTACTGCCCATACCCTGCAGAGTGACAGCCTGGGAGTATCAATACTGCCCATACACTGCAGAGTGGCAGCCTGGGAGTATCATTACTGCCCATACCCTGCAGAGTGACAGCCTGGGAGTATCAATACTGCCCATACCCTGCAGAGTGACAGCCTGGGAGTATCATTACTGCCCATACCCTGCAGAGTGACAGCCTGGGAGTATCATTACTACCCATACACTGCAGAGTGACAGCCTGGGAGCATCAATACTGCCCATACCCTGCAGAGTGACAGCCTGGGAGCATCATTACTGCCCATACCCTGCAGAGTGACAGCCTGGGAGTATCAATACTGCCCATACACTGCAGAGTGACAGCCTGGGAGTATCATTACTGCCCATACTCTGCAGAGTGACAGCCTGGGAGTATCAATACTGCCCATACACTGCAGAGTGACAGCCTGGGAGTATCATTACTGCCCATACCCTGCAGAGTGACAGCCTGGGAGTATCAATACTGCCCATACCCCGCAGAGTGACAGCCTGGGAGTATCATTACTGCCCATACCCTGCAGAGTGACAGCCTGGGAGTATCATTACTGCCCATACCCTGCAGAGTGACAGCCTGGGAGTATCAATACTGCCCATACCCTGCAGAGTGACTGCCTGGGAGTATCATTACTACCCATACCCTGCAGAGTGACAGCCTGGGAGTATCATTACTGCCCATACCCTGCAGAGTGACAGCCTGGGAGTATCATTACTGCCCATACCCTGCAGAGTGACAGCCTGGGAGTATCATTACTGCCCATACCCTGCAGAGTGACAGCCTGGAGTATCAATACTGCCCATACCCTGCAGAGTGACAGCCTGGAGTATCATTACTGCCCATACCCTGCAGAGTGACAGCCTGGGAGTATCAATACTGCCCATACCCTGCAGAGTGACAGCCTGGGAGTATCAATACTGCCCATACCCTGCAGAGTGACAGCCTGGGAGTATCATTACTGCCCATACCCTGCAGAGTGACAGCCTGGGAGTATCATTACTGCCCATACCCTGCAGAGTGACAGCCTGGGAGTATCATTACTGCCCATACCTGCAGAGTGACAGCCTGGGAGTATCATTACTGCCCATACACTGCAGAGTGACAGCTTGGGAGTATCATTACTGCCCATACCCTGCAGAGTGACAGCCTGGGAGTATCATTACTACCCATACCCTGCAGAGTGACAAGCCTGGGAGTATCATTACTGCCCATACCCTGCAGAGTGACAGCCTGGGAGTATCAATACTGCCCATACCCCGCAGAGTGACAGCCTGGGAGTATCAATACTGCCCATACCCTGCAGATGACAGCCTGGGAGTTTCATTACTGCCCATACCCTGCAGAGTGACAGCCTGGGAGTATCATTACTACCCCTACACTGCAGAGTGACAGCCTGGAGCATCAATACTGCCCATACCCTGCAGAGTGACAGCCTGGGAGTATCATTACTGCCCATACCCTGCAGAGTGACAGCCTGGGAGTATCAATTACTGCCCATACCCTGCAGAGTGACAGCCTGGGAGTATCAATACTGCCCATACACTGCAGAGTGACAGCCTGGGAGAATCATTACTGCCCATACACTGCAGAGTGACAGCCTGGGAGTATCATTACTGCCCATACCCTGCAGAGTGACAGCCTGGGAGTATCAATACTGCCCATACCCCGCAGAGTGACAGCCTGGAGTATCATTACTGCCCATACCCTGCAGAGTGACAGCCTGGAGTATCATTACTGCCCATACCCTGCAGAGTGACAGCCTGGGAGTATCAATACTGCCCTAACCCTGCAGAGTGACTGCCTGGGAGTATCATTACTACCCATACCCTGCAGAGTGACAGCCTGGGAGTAGCATTACTGCCCAATACCCTGCAGAGTGACAGCTGGGAGTATCATTACTGCCCATACCCTGCAGAGTGACAGCCTGGGAGTATCATTACTGCCCATACCCTGCAAGAGTGACAGCCTGGGAGTATCAATACTGCCCATACCTGCAGAGTGACAGCCTGGGAGTATCATTACTGCCCATACCCTGCAGAGTGACAGCCTGGGAGTAATCAATACTGCCCATACCCTGCAGAGTGACAGCCTGGGAGTATCAATACTGCCCATACCCTGCAAGAGTGACAGCCTGGGAGTATTATTACTGCCCATACCCTGCAGAGTGAACAGCCCTGGGAGTATCATTACTGCCCATACCCTGCAGAGTGACAGCCTGGGAGTATCAATACTGCCCATACCCTGCAGAGTGACAGCCTGAGAGTATCAATACTGCCCATACCCTGCAGAGTGACAGCCTGGGAGTATCATTACTGCCCATACCCTGCAGAGTGACAGCCTGGGAGTATCATTACTGCCCATACCCTGCAGAGTGACAGCCTGGGAGTATCATTACTGCCCATACACTGCAGAGTGACAGCCTGGGAGTATCATTACTGCCCATACCCTGCAGAGTGACAGCCTGGGAGTATCATTACTGCCCATACCCTGCAGAGTGACAGCCTGGGAGTATCATTACTGCCCATACCCTGCAGAGTGACAGCCTGGGAGTATCAATACTGCCCATACCCTGCAGAGTGACAGCCTGGGAGTATCATTACTGCCCATACCCTGCAGAGTGACAGCCTGGGAGTATCATTACTGCCCATACCCTGCAGAGTGACAGCCTGGGAGTATCATTCCTGCCCATACCCTGCAGAGTGACAGCCTGGGAGTATCATTACTGCCCATACCTGCAGAGTGACAGCCTGGGAGTATCAATACTGCCCATACCCTGCAGAGTGACAGCCTGGGAGTATCATTACTGCCCATACCTGCAGAGTGACAGCCTGGGAGTATCATTACTGCCCATACCCTGCAGAGTGACAGCCTGGGAGTATCAATACTGCCCATACCCTGCAGAGTGACAGCCTGGGAGTATCATTACTGCCCATACCCTGCAGAGTGACAGCCTGGGAGTATCATTACTGCCCATATCCTGCAGAGTGACAGCCTGGGAGTATCATTACTGCCCATACCCTGCAGAGTGACAGCCTGGGAGTATCATTACTGCCCATACCCTGCAGAGTGACAGCCTGGGAGTATCATTACTACCCATACCTGCAGAGTGACAGCCTGGGAGTATCATTACTACCCATACCCTGCAGAGTGACAGCCTGGGAGTATCATTACTACCCATACCCTGCAGAGTGACAGCCTGGGAGTATCATTCCTGCCCATACCCTGCAGAGTGACAGCCTGGGAGTATCATTCCTGATCATACCCTGCAGAGTGACAGCCTGGGAGTATAAATCCTATGCTTTATACCCAATAAACCCTCTGTGCTTCTTGCGCTTTATACCCACTAAACAATCTGTGCTTCCGGCGCTTTAAAAAAGCATAAAACCAAGCTGGATGATAAATTTATACATAAATATTTATAAAAGGGTTTACATACTTTTTCTTGCCACTGTATCTGCTGACTCGTGCATTGACCAACAGGACCTGAGCTTCGAATCGCAAACCTGATACGGCTTCAGCAAACATCGGCAAAACTGCTGTACATTTACTTAGCGGTAAATGAGTAATGAGACGCCAGCACAAGTGCGTACAGCAGCCAGTGAACTAGCGGGTACAACGGGGAGACCGGGAGGTTCATGTATAATGGACATTAGGACAGATCCAGGGTAGTGATGAGCCGAACAGCCCCGAGTTCGGTTCGCATTCGAACTCGAACTTTCCAAATGTTCGAATTCGAACTCAAACTCGAACTCAATACAAGTCAATGGGGCTGAAAGTTCGGTTTTTAGAGTGTCCTCCAAGAGGGCATATATGCTAGATATTTGCCATAAAAGGTGTATGGGGGTCCGGGTAGTGCCCTGGGGGACAGGAAACAAGGACAAAAAGGTAAAAAAAAACTTTTTTAAAGGGACAGTGAGTTTTCCATGAAATAAGGGTTAAAAATAAAAACGAAAAATTCCTTCAAATATCGTGCCTAGGAGGTCCCCATAACCTGCCCGTGAAGTGGCGGATTTCTAGGATGTATAGAAACACTTAAAAACAAATAAATTACGTTTCATATGACGGTAAATGCTTTTCCTTTAATCTATCCATAAACAACTGCTTGGGGCGGCAGCCTGTATGAAAAGACATTTAAGGACGCGCAGAAAAAGTTTAGTGATTTTTGGGCTAAATTATTGTGAAACTTATGCAGGCTTTGGATGAAAGTAACAATAGGTGCTTTAAAATTAGGCCTTTAGCGTCGGCAACAGTGCCGTCACACCGTAACCCCTCTGAGGATATGAATCTGATACAGGCGTCAGTGGCGGTGCACCCAAACTTTGGTGCCAGGCCAGCAAGTGCCATCGTACAGTAACCCCTCTGTGGTATTGTGGAAGAGTGCAGGGGTGGACCATGCGGTCAGGGCCGGTGCTAGACTGTTTTGCGCCCTAGGCAAGACCAGCTACTTGCACCCCCCCCCCCAAAAAAAAAGAACACAACATGAAACGGCTATATTTCATTTTATTTAAGAATAAAGTTTGAAAAGCACCAATAGTAAAGGTAAAATAAATATGAATAAACTGTATTAAACCATTTTAAATTAACTCTATTAAACAAATTAAAATTAACTGTATTGAACAAATATAAATTAATGAAAAAAAACTAAGAGTTGTCACGTAAGTTTCAATTTCAGACACATCAAAATTTCACTTTGCGTGCCTTATCCTTTGCAAATTTTCATCATGCGTATATATATATATATATATAGCCCAGGCCAGCTCACATCATGCGTATATATACTGCCCAGGCCAACTCACATCATGCGTATATATATTGCCCAGGCCAGCTCACATCATGCGTATATATATTGCCCAGGCCAGCTCACATCATGCGTATACATATTGCCCAGGCCAGCTCACATCATGCGTATACATATTGCCCAGGCCAGCTCACATCATGCGTATATATATTGCCCAGGCCAGCTCACATCATGCGTATATATATTGCCCAGGCCCAGGCCAGCTCACATCATGCGTATACATATTGCCCAGGCCAGCTCACATCATGCGTATATATATTGCCCAGGCCAATCATTTGAACCCTGATATCTCCAGGCATCTAGTGGGTCATGGAGGGTGTCAATCGAAAGGCCTGAGCATGGCCTTTCGAATGATACCCAACATGACCAGGTATAAAGTGAAAAAAAATAAAAACATGTATTTTTTTGTGTGTTATTTTTATTAATGCAGCAATATTGTTCACATTTCAATCATAATGTGAACGATGATGCACTAATGATTTTTTTCTATGGGGTGTGTTTGCTATAAATCACGTAATTCCCCCCACAAAATGTAACAAGTCCCCATTTCTAATTTTTGTACAAGCGCACCCTATAGAAAACATAACCGCAAACGCTCATGTGCTAAAATGTGAAAAAAAAACACTTTACACACTGCAGATGATTAAAAATTCAATTTTTATTGCATTTTTTTCATAATATACAGCCAGAACAGGACGTATACATATAAAAATGATATATTATGAATCTGCGGAGTCTGCCGGAAAGAACGATATCTAACATGTCGGTCATTTAATAAGATGTGGCTTCAAAATCGCGTTTAAACATGATGAACGAAAGCGGTAAAAATGATCTGAGCATGAGCACACAGCGGTGACATGCAGCATATTAGAAGAAGTTTTAGGAGGGAAATTAACACTTCTCACTCAGAAGCAGACACCACCCCACCCCCTCAGTATAGTCTACATACATACATACAATGTATCAAATTCATTACACCAGACTAAAAACACCTGTTGTTATGCCGTTTGAAAAACACTAAGTCATTTAGAGGTGAGAATCTTTGCACATACACATTAGTTTTTAATTTAATATCTAATAAACCGTTGCTTATAATATTCTGCAGTAAAGAGTCTCTAGATTTTTTAGTATTTTTTAAGCATTTTTTATACTTTTTCCAAAATTTCCTTTTTTTTGCGAACTCGAACCGAACACACCCAAAAAGTTCGAAGTTCGCGAACTTGCGAACGGCCAAAGTTCGAATCGAACTCCGAACTGATGGAACCGAACAGCTCATCCCTAATCCAGGGGAATAAGCATCACTATACACAGGTACACTAAGCACAGGTTTACAGAAAACTAGCTCAAACCACACGGATATAACCCGACCCCTCCATGACACATATCATACATATATAACCCGACCCCTGCCCGACACATATCATACATATATAACCCGACCCCTGCCCGACACATATCATACATATATATATAACCCGACCCCTCCCTGACACATATCATACATATATAACCCGACCCCTCCAACACACATCATACATGTATAACCCGACCCCTCCCCAACACATATCATACATATATAACCCGACCCCTGCCCGACACATATCATACATATATATATAACCCGACCCCTCCCTGACACATATCATACATATATAACCCGACCCCTCCAACACACATCATACATATATAACCCGACCCCTCCGACACACATCATACATATATAACACGACCCCTCCCCAACACATATCATACATATATAACCTGACCCCTCCCTGACACATATCATACATATATAACCCGACCCCTCCCCGACACAAATCACAGATATAACCCGACCCCTCCCCGACACAAATCACACATATATAACCCGACCCCTCCCCGACACAAATCACACAGATATAACCCGACCCCTCCCCTCACACATATCACACAGATATAACCCGACCTCTCCCTGACACAAATCACACAGCTATAACCCGACCCCTCCCCTACACAAATCACACAGATATAACCCGACTCCTCCCCAACACAAATCACAGATATAACCTGACCCCTCTCCGACACAAATTACACATATATAACCTGACCCCTCCCCGACACAAATCACAGATATAACCTGACCCCTCTCCGACACAAATTACACATATATAACCTGACCCCTCCCTGACACAAATCACAGATATAACCCGAACCCTACCCCAAAACAAATCACAGATATAACCCGACCCCTCCCCTCACACATATCCCCAATATAACCCGACCTCTCCCTGACACAAATCACACAGCTATAACCCGACCCCTCCCTGACACAAATCACAGTTATAACCCGACCCCTCCCTGACACAAATCACAGATATAACCCAACCCCTCCCCTACAGAAACAACACAGATATAACCTGACCCCTCCGACACAAATCACACAGATATAACCTGACCCCTCCAACACAAATCACACAGATATAACCCGACCCCTCCCCGACACAAATTACACGGATATAACCCGGCCCCTACCTGACACAAATCAGATGTAACCCGACCCCTGACACAAATCACACAGATATAACCCGACTCCTCCCCAACACAAATCACAGATATAACCCGACCCCTCCCCGACAAAGATATAACCTGACCCCTCCCCGACACAAATTACACAGATATAACCCGACCCCTCCCCAACAAAAATCACACAGGTATAACCCGACCCCTCCCTGACACAAATCACACAGGTATAACCTGACCCCTCCCTGACACAAATCAGATATAACCCGACCCCTCCCCGACAAAGATATAACCTGACCCCTCCTCGACACAAATTACACAGATATAACCTGACCCCTCCCTGACACAAATCACAGATATAACCCGACCCCTCCACGACACAATTCACACAGATATAACCCGACCCCTCCACGACACAAATCACACAGGTATAACCCGACCTCTCCCCGACACAAATCAGATATAACCCGACCCCTCCCTGACACAAATCACACAGATATAACCCGACCCCTCCCTGACACAAATCATACAGATATAACCCGACCCCTCCCCGACACAAATCACACAGATATAACCCGACCCCTCGTGACACAAATCACACAGATATAACCCGACCCCTCCCCGACACAAATCACACAGATATAACCCGACCCCTCGTGACACAAATCACACAGATATAACCCGACCCCTCCACGACACAAATCACACAGAAATAACCCGACCCCTCCCCGACACAAATCACACAGATAACCCGACCCCTCCCTGAAACAAATCACACAGATATAACCCGACCCCCCCCGACACTAATCACACAGATATAACCCGACCCCTCCCTGACACAAATCACACAGGTATAACCCGACCCCTCCCCGACACAAATCACACAGATAATAACCCGACCCCTCCCTGACACAAATCACACAGAAATAACCCGACCCCTCCCGACACAAATCACCACAGATATAACCCGACCCCTCCCGACACAAATCACACAGAATATAACCCGACCCCTCGTGACACAAATCACACATATATAACCCGACCCCTCCCCGACACATCTCACACAGATATAACCCGACCCCTCGTGACACAAATCACACAGATATAACCCGACCCCTCCCTGACACAAATCACACAGAAATAACCCGACCCCTCCCGACACAAATCACACAGATATAACCCGACCCCTCCCTGACACAAATCACACAGATATAACCCGACCCCTCCCCGACACAAATCACACAGATATAACCCGACCCCCCTGACACAAATCAGAGATATAACCCGACCCCTCCCGACACAAATCACACAGATATAACCCGACCCCCCCGACACAAATCACACAGATATAATAACCCGACCCCTCCCTGACACAAATCACACAGATATAACCCAGCCCCTCCCCGACATAAATCATACAGATATAACCCGACCCCTCCCTGACACAAATCACACAGATATAACCCGACCCCTCCCTGACACAAATCACACAGATATAACCCGACCCCTCCCCGACACAAATCATACAGATATGGGGGCGTGACCGGAAGTCGAGCTGAGCGGCTGCAATTCTGAAGAGCTCCTCTGCTGATGTTTAAGATTTGATGATTTATGCCACTTTTCGGCTGAAATTTCTGCTCTCACTCGCTTCCTGACAGTGGGCACTTACCTGTAGTCCTGCAATCGGGAGATCCCCGCGATGTGCTATACCCTGGACTGACCTGGGCCTATCTGGACCTGTGCGGCCTAACCTCGGCTGCCATTTTCTTCTCCTGTGAGCCCCTCGTGCTGATCCCTCGTGTATTCTGCGGCGTTTGGTCCTGTGTGCCGGGCTCGTGGGTGAGGGCGGGTTCACATGCCCTGGCCTTTGCATGTGTTTCGAGGTGGCATGATATGCCTGACCCTTCCGCGGGTACTACTGTGGCTGCACCCTCATGCCTGGATGCGGAGCTTGGGTCACCTCTGGAGTCTCCCTTTCCCCGCCAGAGGCTGACGAGGGGAGCTCTGATGTCCTGTTAGCTGAGTTCCGAGAGGTATGGTGCGCCTCCCTTCGGAAAGCGGGATGGGCGAGTACCGCGAGCAGCCACGATGAGTGTGGACGGGGATCCAGAGACTCAAGTGGAGTTGCCTCTTCTGTGGCTGCTCCTGCTGCCGTGGAGCTTTCCTGTTCCCCGGCAGCTGAGAACCGGTCCCTCAGTAGCTGTTTGGAGCCTCCTGGTTCCTTGCCCTCTCCTGCAGATCTGGAGCTGAATGGTGGCTGCAGTGGGCTCCAGGTTGCTGAGACGCATGGAGGCTGGTCTGCAGTCTGCACTCGAAGATGTTGTGGATTTGGTGAAGGTCTTGTCCCGCGCCGGAGACCCCTACCACGATGTGAAGACCTCCCAAGATGTCTTGGCGCCTCTCCTGCTGTGCCAGCCACTTGCTGTCTCGGGGACTCTGATGGCTTCTATGTCCCTGGACTCTGGAGCGCATGGTGATGTCCGTGACCTGCTGGAGGTGCTCGACCTTCTACGGGACGCATGGGCTGCAGTCTTGTTCTTCGATGCGGGCTGAAGTGCGCCCTTCATCAATGTCTTCTACTCCAGAGTATTACCCCAATGTTGATAACACCCCCAACTTGATGAGTACACCCCCTCTCTGATGATCTGAGGCACTTTGGGGACACATTAGTTTTTTCTTGCTGCCCTTTTACTGTTTTTAATCATTTTTCAGCTGATGGAGATTTGCTCAACCACTTTAGTCCACGCTGCTCCCCCCTTATTGCTGTGTTTTTCCTGCTCCCCCTCATCCTGTTATATCTCCCTGGCACCTCTTCCCTGTGAATTAGGCAGAGACCCCCCCCACCACCCCGATACCGATGACATTTGAGACTTTAGGTTCTTTACCGACTCCCCACCAGCGATGGTGTCCCCTTCCTCCACCCACCCCCTTTTTTTTTGGCATTTTTCGGGCTGCCCCGAGGTGTGCCACTATGGCACCACACACACACACCTTCAAACACCTTCACCACACACACACACCTTCAAACACCTTCACCACACACACACACCTTCAAACACCTTCACCACACACACCTTCAAACACCTTCAAACACCTTCACCACACACACCTTCAAACCACCTTCACCACCACACACATACCTTCAAACACCTTCACCACACACACATACCTTCAAACACCTTACCCACACACACCTTCAAACACCTTCACCACACACCTTCAAACACCTTCACCACACACCTTCAAACACCTTCACCACACACCTTCAAACACCTTCACCACACACCTTCAAACACCTTCACCACACACACACCTTCAAACACCTTCACCACACACACACATACCTTCAAACACCTTCACCACACACACATACCTTCAAACACCTTCACCACACACACCTTCAAACACCTTCACCACACACCTTCAAACACCTTCACCACACACCTTCAAACACCTTCACCACACACACACCTTCAAACACCTTCACCACAACACACCTTCAAACACCTTCACCACACACACACACCTTCAAACACCTTCACCACACACACACACCTTCAAACACCTTCACCACACACACAACACACACCTTCAACACCTTCACCACACACACCTTCACCACACACCTTCAAACACCTTCACCACACACACACACCTTCAAACACCTTCACCACACACACACCTTCAAACCCATTCACCACACACACACACCCTCAAACACCTTCACCACACACACACCTTCAAACACCTTCACCACACACACACCTTCAACACAATCACCACACACACACACCTTCAAACACAATCACCACACACACACACCCTCAAACACCTTCACCACCACACACACCCAAACACCTTCACCACACACACACACACACACACCCTCAACACCTTGAACCACACACACACCCTCAAACACCTTCACCACACACACCCACACCCTCAAACACCTTCACCACACACACCCTCAAACCCCTTCACCACACACACACACCCTCAAACACCTTCACCACACACACACACACACACCCTCAAACACCTTGAACCACACACACCCTCAAACACCTTCACCACACACACCCACACCCTCAAACACCTTCACCACACACACCCTCAAACCCCTTCACCACACAGACACACACACCCTCAAACACCTTCACCACAAACATACACACCTTCACCACACACACACACCTTCAAACACCTTCACCACACACACACCTTCAAACCCCTTCACCACACACACACCCTCAAACACCTTCACCACACACACACCTTCAAAAACCTTCACCACACACACACCCCTTCAAACACCTACACCACACACACACGCCTTCAACACACACATTCCAACACCTTCTACATATTCGCACACCTTCACTTTCACCACACTCGCACACCTTCAAACACCTTCACCACACACACAAACACCTTCACCACTGTTATGCTCTCTGCTTGTTCAGATATGAGGCTGGGCTGTCAGGTTCACCATTGCTTTATTGCAGGACACTTACTGTTATATACAGGCTTGGATAACTGCAGGAACACAGGATCCTGCATCTGCCTTCATTACTGCATCACACTAACTGACCCTGAAGATGGCTGCCGTGCCCTCTGACCTGTGTCATCCTGGGGCGGAGCCACTAGTTAAAGTGATAGCACAGGTATAGTACAGTCAGCTATAACACCTTCCTCCCCACCCCAAAAACAAAACCAGAACAACATAACAAAAACCTAGTAACAAATCAACAACCATAACAATCAAACACAGTTCATCTGAGGAACTTGGAGAGTGTCACTGAAAAACTGATGACTATGACTAGTCTTCTGCAGAAAACTGCGGGGCCAAATCATCATCCGTATCTTTCTGGGCCCTTCGCGAGGACCGACGGAAGTCTCTTATCCGTTCTTGAAGATGTAAGCGGTCAGGAGGGCGTCAGTGACATTGGAGACGCCCACCAGCAGGCGGGGTTTTTGAGGCGGTAGGATTGGATGAAAGATCAACTGGTGGGGTCAAGGAGGGTACAGAAGGGTCAGGGGGAACCTCTGAACCAGAGTCAGAAATACCCACAGGAGACGAGTCCAAAGTTTCCGAGTCA
Organism: Leptobrachium leishanense; assembly: GCA_009667805.1. NCBI lineage: Eukaryota > Metazoa > Chordata > Amphibia > Anura > Megophryidae > Leptobrachium > Leptobrachium leishanense. The sequence continues at coordinate 619 of RXON01000756.1, read as the reverse complement.
ACCCAGACACCATTCCAGATGTCCTCTGACGCATTAGATGTGGACACCAGACCCCATAGGGTTGGGGACGTCAAGGGTTCAGGCATCCGTGAACGAGACCGTAGCTGGTCTACATGTCGTCTGGTAATGGAACCATCTTCCAGGTGGACTCTGTACATCTTGGGTCCCAAAGATTCTGCAACGGTAGCAGGTAGCCACCGAGTGTTGGCAAATCCATACGATCGAGTCCAGACCTCCTGGTGGGCTGCAAAAACAGGAGATTCTTTGGACTTCACCATCTTTTCTTGGGATTGTAATACATGTTCATGAACGGTCTGAGGGCGAAGCATGTCAAAAGCACTCCACGGCTGTCTTCCCAACATAAGCTCCGCTGGTGTTGTACCAGTGGTGGCATGTGGTGTAGTTCTGTAAGTAAAAAGGAAAGAGTCCAACTGCTGAGGCGATATGGACCTCTGGCTAGTCACAGCTACTGAGGCCTTGAAATAGTTCTTGAAAGTTTGTACAAACCGCTCTGCTTGCCCATTGGTGGCAGGGTGATAGGGGGCGGTTAATTTGTGCTTGATATTATGGACCGTAACAAAAACTCTGGAACTCCTGACTTGTGAATTGGCACCATTAT
>RXON01000755.1:0-103664 GCA_009667805.1 Leptobrachium leishanense | reverse complement strand
CCTGCTAGCCACCTTTCCGCTCAGTGCTAGCCAGTAGACCTTTCCGCTCAGTGCTAGCCACATTTCCGCTCAGTGCTAGCCACCTTTCCGCTCAGTGCTATCCAGTAGCCACCTTCCGCTCAGTGCTAGCCACCTTTCCGCTAAGTGCTAGCCGGTAGCCACCTTTCCGCTCAGTGCTAGCCACCTTTCCACTCAGTGCTAGCCAGTAGCCACCTTTCCGCTCAGTGCTAGCCACCTTTCCGCTCAGTGCTAGCCAGCAGCCACCTTTCCGCTCAGTGCTAGCCACCTTTCCGCTCAGTGCTAGCCACCTTTCCGCTTAGTGCTAGCCACCTTTACACTCAGTGCTAGCCAGTAGCCACCTTTCTGCTCAGTGCTAGCCACCTTTCCGCTCACTGCTAGCCAGTAGCCACCTTTCTGCTCAGTGCTAGCCAGTAGCCACCTTTCTGCTCAGTGCTAGCCACCTTTCTGCTCAGTGCTAGCCAGTAGCCACCTTTCCGCTCAGTGCTAGCCAGTAGCCACCTTTCCGCTCACTGCTAGCCAGTAGCCACCTTTCCGCTCACTGCTAGCCAGTAGCCACCTTTCCGCTCACTGCTAGCCAGTAGCCACCTTTCCGCTCAGTGCTAGCCAGTAGCCACCTTTCCGCTCAGTGCTAGCCACCTTTTTCCGCTCAGTGCTAGCCAGTAGCCACCTTTCTGCTCAGTGCTAGCCAGTAGCCACCTTTCCGCTCAGTGCTAGCCAGTAGCCACCTTTCCGCTCAGTGCTAGCCACCTTTTCCGCTCAGTGCTAGCCAGTAGCACCTTTCTGCTCAGTGCTAGCCAGTAGCCACCTTTCCGCTCAGTGCTAGCCAGTAGCCACCTTTCCGCTCAGTGCTAGCCACCTTTCCGCTCAGTGCTAGCCACCTTTCCGCTCAGTGCTAGCCAGTAGCCACCTTTCTGCTCAGTGCTAGCCAGTAGCCACCTTTCCGCTCTGTGCTAGCCAGTAGCCACCTTTCCGCTCAGTGCTAGCCACCTTTCCGCTCAGTGCTAGCCACCTTTCCGCTCAGTGCTAGCCACCTTTCCGCTCAGTGCTAGCCAGTAGCCACCTTTCCGCTCAGTGCTAGCCACCCGTCACTCTGATTTGCCTCAGTATCTCCAGTGTGGCCGATATTGGCCACTATACAGAGTTGGTAGTCACTGTGGTTAGTGCAGTCAGTGACCCCACTTACCGGGCAGGCTGCTGTAGATGTCCGGGTATTTGCTGGAGTCGGAGCTTTTCTCCAGCGGCTCAAGAAACTCCTGTTGCCTGTTTGCACTCATGGGGTCCGGTGACACCGAACTGCCGGGGGTGGAAAGATCCTGGCTCTGCGAGTAGAAGCCCTCAGGGTTGTCTGTAAATCTGGGCAAAGTAGTGGTCAAAGCCACCATAGACGGAAGTCCCTGTCCTAGACCAGTGCAAAAAGTGCTCGTCAACCGGCCAGTAAAAGACGCCAAAGGTCCAAGTGGGGGAAGAGGGGAAGGAGGCAAAGTGTGAGGGACAACGAGGGGCCGGTAAGGCATGAACATGGGGTATCCGGTGTAGAGCACATGCCCAGGCTGTGTGGGGGGGTTTCCTATGAGGGCATCTATAGAGAAGGTACTGGCCATCCCACCGGATCTCTGCATGGTCCAGACCAGCGAGGAGACAGAGGAGCAGGAGCTCTGTGACTGCCAACGTGTGGAGACACGGCTTCCCATGGAGAGGAGGGGGCGAGTGATGGGAGGAGGTGGGAGATGCTCATCTAGCTTCACTCCTTCATTCAACCTCTTGTGATCTCTCCTGGGGCGAGAGAACTGAAAGCTGCATGAAATCAGGAGCCCTGCTTTAACACAGGTACCCTGACTGCATGAAATCACGAGCCCTGCTTTGAGGCTGGGGTCAGACGAGCGTGATTTCTACGGGCTGTACGTCCGTGCAGTACGGACATCGTCAGTACGGATGACGCAGTAGTGGTCACACAGTCCGTTTTTTCACTGAAGTTATTTTTTGACGGATGTAGGAGAGAAAAATAAATTACAATGAAAAAACATTCTGTCCGTCAAAAATGCTGGACGTATAAATGCAGTCCGTCTGACCTCGCTCCATCACTCACACACAAAGCTATGCAGACGTTATGGACGTGGCGCACTCTGCACGTCCGTTCTAGCAGCATAGGCGTCTCTACAGGGGGGCAAGGGGGGCAATTGCCCCCCCTAGGTTATTCCTTGCCCCCCCATGTGCCCCCCCAGCAAAAATCAACATCCAGCTTCCCACACTTTTTCGGACCGTGATATCTCCGTTGCTATGCATCGTATATGGACATTCTAGGTGTCATTGGAAAGGGCAGATTCTGGCCTTTCCAATGATACCCAACATGACCATATTCAGTGTAATGTAAAAGTCATAAAACATTAAATAAAAACGTGCACTTAAATGTAAACGTTTTCACAGGGTTGAAATGGCTCAGCAGTGAAGTGGTTAATGTTCAGACTATACATTACATTGTGTATTACGTTAGTTTTTGCCTTGGTTCTAGTTGTATATTAAGGGTTAAAGGGCAGGCTTTATCCCTCATAGTATACATTTTATTTTTTCATTGATTAATGGCATTTTAGGGGTTAATGGGTTGGCTACATGCCTCAAAGTGTATTCATTTCATGTTTTCCCTTGATCAATTGCATGTTAGGGGTTAAGGGGTAGCTAAATGCCACATTGTTTATTATTTTTATTGTATTTCCCTGGGTTTATGGCATTTTAGGGGTTATTATGGAAGTTAGAATCTAAAGGGTCTATTCATCTTTAGATCCTCTGCTTTTCATCACATTTCAGGGGAATTTATTTCACCGAAAATAAGGTGAATTCCCTATTTAGCGAATGGTCACTGTATATTTCTAAAAGTGGAGTCGCTGAAGCAGCTATCAGACATTCAGCGAAAACTGCCGAACTGCAGCAAATAAAATACTGAATTTAAGTATCCGGTTAGTACAATAAACAGGTATCATTGCATCACATTACTCATTGCGTCACATTACTCATTGCGTCACATTACTCACTGCGTCACATTACTCATTGCATCACATTCCTCATTGCATCACATTACTCACTGCGTCACATTACTCATTGCGTCACATTACTCATTGCATCACATTACTCATTGCGTCACATTACTCACTGCGTCACATTACTCATTGCATCACATTACTCACTGCGTCACATTACTCATTGCATCACATTACTCACTGCGTCACATTACTCATTGTGTCACATTACTCACTGCGTCACATTACTCACTGTGTCACATTACTCACTGCGTCACATTACTCACTGCGTCACATTACTCACTGTGTCACATTACTCATTGTGTCACATTACTCATTGTGTCACATTACTCATTGCGTCACATTACTCATTGCGTGACATTACTCACTGCATCACATTACTCTGGGGTTTTGGAATCTTGTTTATATATACTTATTTAGGGCACTATTACCTGGTGTGAGTTAACCCTTGCGTCGGCATGGTTTTGTGTTAGCGCCAGGTTAATCGAGTCTAGCGCCTGACCAACAGATTGTTTGCCTCCCGCTACGAACAGGAAAAATCACTTAGCGCGTTGCTATTAGCGTTTTGTAGCGCGAGCTTACTGTACTTTCTGCGTCCTTTTCTTAACATGGGGAGCGTTAGAAATCTATAGCGCTTTTGCAGCTAACAGATCACTTGGTGCCAGCGCTAATTTATTGAGGGGCGCTAATTGCAACATTTTACCTACTGCTCAACCCTGGTGCTAACTTAAAAAAAAACAGGTCCTCGCCCAAAATTAATAGGCAATGTAAAGGAATGCAGTACAGGTGTTCTCTTGGCCCCATACGCCATAGTAATGGTTCTGGTCAGCAATATTGTTGCTGTTGCAGAAGGCTTTATTATAAATGTATCCTTTATCCACATATATCCTTATTCTAATATATTGCCTAATTTTAAACATTTTATGCTGGGGGTTATTCATAGTATGGAAGCGGTTGATTATTAAGGTGACTGTGTGGACCATGTTTAAAGGGACACATGAATAAGTCTTGCCCTGAAACATGTATTATTTATATGCTGCAGCAGGGAAGTTATTGTCCCTCACCTGTCCTTCCTTTTGGATCTATTGAATGCAGTGTAATGATTCTACATGCTGCTGGGAGGCATTTATCATGCAATGCACATCAGCCTTAATATATGTGTGCATCAAAACATGGATGATACGACCACCGTGGAGGATTTTAATAATGCTGGGGTGTGAGGTTATTCACTAGATATGTTCATATTCAAGCTTGTGAGGGTGGGGGATAGGTATGGTCCGGCACTCTGCACTGGAAAAAAAACACTTCTATCCTGTACACAACCGCATTAGTTTTCCTAGCGTGCGCTAAACGACCTTGTTCATGGACTACCGCGGACAGGGTGATCTGTTTGTAGGTCGTCAGGCACTACGTTTTAGCGACTCGCACTAAAGTTTTCCTTTAGTGATGGTGTTTTAGCTCACACCAGGTGATAGGGCGCTTAGTTTTATTCAGTGGTATGATTTGGTGGTGAAAATTATTAGTGCCCCCCCAGTTTTGACTGTGGTATCCTATGTGCCCCCCCTAAATATTGTTCCTAGAGTCGCCACTGTCTAGCAGTATTACGTTCTTGCCTAACCTGCGTCCGTTTGCAGCGTCCGTCATGCGTCTGCAGTTCAGTGCGGACGTACTTGATGTGTCAGGCTCCAATGGACTTTCTGTCATGCTATCACGGACGTACTTTTAGGCGCAATCACGGACGTGAACACTACGCTCGTCTGACCCCAGTCTAACACAGATACCCTGACTGCATGAAATCAGGAGCCCTGCTTTAACACAGGTACCCTGACTGCATGAAATCACGAGCCCTGCTTTAACACAGGTACCCTGACTGCATGAAATCACGAGCCCTGCTTTAACACAGACACCCTGACTGCATGAAATCACGAGCCCTGCTTTAACACAGGTACCCTGACTGCATGAAATCACGAGCCCTGCTTTAACACAGGTACCCTGACTGCATGAAATCAGGAGCCCTGCTTTAACACAGACACCCTGACTGCATGAAATCACGAGCCCTGCTTTAACACAGGTACCCTGACTGCATGAAATCACGAGCCCTGCTTTAACACAGGTACCCTGACTGCATGAAATCAGGAGCCCTGCTTTAACACAGACACCCTGACTGCATGAAATCACGAGCCCTGCTTTAACACAGGTACCCTGACTGCATGAAATCACGAGCCCTGCTTTAACACAGGTACCCTGACTGCATGAAATCACGAGCCCTGCTTTAACACAGACACCCTGACTGCATGAAATCACGAGCCCTGCTTTAACACAGGTACCCTGACTGCATGAAATCACGAGCCCTGCTTTAACACAGGTACCCTGACTGCATGAAATCACGAGCCCTGCTTTAACACAGGTACCCTGACTGCATGAAATCACGAGCCCTGCTTTAACACAGGTACCCTGACTGCATGAAATCACGAGCCCTGCTTTAACACAGGTACCCTGACTGCATGAAATCAGGAGCCCTGCTTTAACACAGGTACCCTGACTGCATGAAATCACGAGCCCTGCTTTAACACAGGTACCCTGACTGCATGAAATCACGAGCCCTGCTTTAACACAGGTACCCTGACTGCATGAAATCAGGAGCCCTGCTTTAACACAGGTACCCTGACTGCATGAAATCACGAGCCCTGCTTTAACACAGGTACCCTGACTGCATGAAATCACGAGCCCTGCTTTAACACAGGTACCCTGACTGCATGAAATCAGGAGCCCTGCTTTAACACAGGTACCCTGACTGCATGAAATCACGAGCCCTGCTTTAACACAGGTACCCTGACTGCATGAAATCACGAGCCCTGCTTTAACACAGGTACCCTGACTGCATGAAATCAGGAGCCCTGCTTTAACACAGGTACCCTGACTGCATGAAATCACGAGCCCTGCTTTAACACAGGTACCCTGACTGCATGAAATCACGAGCCCTGCTTTAACACAGACACCCTGACTGCATGAAATCAGGAGCCCTGCTTTAACACAGGCACCCTGACTGCATGAAATCACGAGCCCTGCTTTAACACAGGCACCCTGACTGCATGAAATCACGAGCCCTGCTTTAACACAGGCACCCTGACTGCATGAAATCAGGAGCCCTGCTTTAACACAGGTACCCTGACTGCATGAAATCAGGAGCCCTGCTTTAACACAGGCACCCTGACTGCATGAAATCACGAGCCCTGCTTTAACACAGGTACCCTGACTGCATGAAATCAGGAGCCCTGCTTTAACACAGGTACCCTGACTGCATGAAATCAGGAGCCCTGCTTTAAGGCTAGGGTCAGACGAACGCATTTTTATGTTGTCTGTGAAAAAGTGCGTTCGAACGAATGGACGTATTTTTTCACAGAATACGCGATAGCGGTCATACTATGCGCCTTTTCGTCCGTGATTTTGTACGGATCATCAATAAAACACTTTTTGGGTCTGAACGTTATGTTGGCCGGACATTAGCAGGGTCTGACGTCTCCAATTCACTCACACACGCCGCTAGCGGACGCAGCGCACTCTGTACGTCAGTACTAGTGGTTTAACGTTCTCGAAAAAATGCGTTCATTTTCCACTTGCGTTGCGCGGCCGGACTTTTGTGCGACCGTACTTCGTATATTGGCTGTCATTGCCCGTCATTTGCTGCTAGTGCGGCCGTGATTAAGTGCGCCAGAACGCGCGTTCGCACTGCCTCAGTCTGACCCTAGCCTAACACAGGCACCCTGACTGCATGAAATCAGGAGCCCTGCTTTAATACAGACACCCTGACTGCATGAAATCAGGAGCCCTGCTTTAACACAGGTACCCTGACTGCATGAAATCAGGAGCCCTGCTTTAACACAGGTACCCTGACTGCATGAAATCAGGAGCCCTGCTTTAACACAGGCACCCTGACTGCATGAAATCAGGAGCCCTGCTTTAACACAGACACCCTGACTGCATGAAATCAGGAGCCCTGCTTTAACACAGACACCCTGACTGCATGAAATCACGAGCCCTGCTTTAACACAGGTACCCTGACTGCATGAAATCAGGAGCCCTGCTTTAACACAGGCACCCTGACTGCATGAAATCAGGAGCCCTGCTTTAACACAGGTACCCTGACTGCATGAAATCAGGAGCCCTGCTTTAACACAGGCACCCTGACTGCATGAAATCACGAGCCCTGCTTTAACACAGGTACCCTGACTGCATGAAATCAGGAGCCCTGCTTTAACACAGACACCCTGACTGCATGAAATCACAAGCCCTGCTTTAACACAGGTACCCTGACTGCATGAAATCAGGAGCCCTGCTTTAACACAGGTACCCTGACTGCATGAAATCACGAGCCCTGCTTTAACACAGACACCCTGACTGCATGAAATCAGGAGCCCTGCTTTAACACAGACACCCTGACTGCATGAAATCACGAGCCCTGCTTTAACACAGGTACCCTGACTGCATGAAATCAGGAGCCCTGCTTTAACACAGGTGTCGCAGCTTCTTCCCGTATAAATCGGGGTGCGGGTGCGATGCCCAGGATGCAGTGATACCACAGAGACTCTCGATACGGTGAAACCAGGTTGGGTTTAAATCAAATAAACAATAAACACGGCAGAGGAGCGAGACAGGAAAGTCTCTGGTTGGGAAAGTGCAGAAGGGGAGTCTCAGAGCAGCCACAACAAAAAGGGGGCCTCGAGGGACGGTTACCAGAAGGGATGATCCAGAGAGAGTCGGGGGGTCCGGCGGGCGGCAGGAGCCGCTTGGGTCGGATGTGCCGCTGTTATATACTAAATGCAGGACCTGATGGATAAAACTCACAGGAACGTCCGGCAGCAAGGCAGCACTTTACATGTAAAACCGGTGCCGTTACTTTCTCTTGCCTTTTTCCTGAATTACTGGGGGAAACCAGGCAGGGGTGCAGCAATTACCTACTGAAAAACCCACCTCTGCCAGAAAGACAGTGACAGGTGACCTCGAGGGGGCGCAGTGATCACCGACATAGACCTCAGCGCTGTACAATACGTGATGAAAACAAACACAAAAAGAAGAAATCAGATTGACTGAGAAGGAAAGAAGCTGCTGAGGAATCGACCAGGACTGAACTAGAAGAAAAATGGGCAGGATTGAAAAGCAATAAAGAAGATTGTGATGCACACTGTATATGTATAAGTACACACGGTGCTAGTGTAAGGCGGACCAGTCCTCAAAGACTACAAAAATGCCAAGACTGCACCAAAGTAAAAATACATTTATATTGATACAGAAATAAAAACACTAAAACACCACGAAAAATCTTTATATCAAATCTAATTTGCCAGAGAAAAAGTAATAAGGTTGGTCTGCACTTATCCTAATGCAACAAAAGAGATAAGTTAAAGTGTAGACCAACCTTATTACTTTTGAGTTGGTTCTCTGGCAAATTAGATTTGATATAAAGATTTTTCGTGGTGTTTTAGTGTTTTTATTTCTGTATCAATATAAATGTATTTTTACTTTGGTGCAGTCTTGGCATTTTTGCAGGATTGAAAACCAACAACCAAAAAAAAAAGAAAATCCCTGAGACCCCGTATATTTTTACATTAAGTTATCAGACCCCTCTGAGGCCTCGTATATATTTATATAAAGTTATCAGACCCCTCTGAGGCCTGTATATATTTATATAAAGTTATCAGACCCCCTCTGAGGCCCCGTATATATTTATATAAAGTTATCAGATCCCTCTGAGGCCCCGTATATATTTATATAAAGTTATCAGACCCCTCTGAGGCCCGTATATATTTATATAAAGTTATCAGACCCCTCTGAGGCCCCGTATATATTTATATAAAGTTATCAGACCCCTCTGAGGCCTGTATATATTTATATAAAGTTATCAGACCCCCTCTGAGGTCCCGTAAATATTTATATAAAGTTATCAGATCCCTCTGAGGCCCCGTATATATTTATATAAAGTTATCAGACCCCTCTGAGGCCCGTATATATTTATATAAAGTTATCAGACCCCTCTGAGGCCCCGTATATATTTATATAAATATTATCAGATCCCTCTGAGGCCCCGTATATATTTATATAAAGTTATCAGATCCCTCTGAGGCCTCGTATATATTTATAAAGTTATCAGATCCCTCTGAGGCCCCGTATATATTTATATAAAGTTATCAGATCCCTCTGAGGCCTCGTATATATTTATAAAGTTATCAGACCCCTCTGAGGCCTGTATATATTTATATAAAGTTATCAGACCCCTCTGAGGCCCCGTATATATTTATATAAATATTATCAGATCCCTCTGAGGCCCCGTATATATTTATATAAAGTTATCAGATCCCTCTGAGGCCTCGTATATATTTATAAAGTTATCAGATCCCTCTGAGGCCCCGTATATATTTATATAAATATTATCAGATCCCTCTGAGGCCCCGTATATATTTATATAAATATTATCAGATCCCTCTGAGGCCGCGTATATATTTATATAAATATTATCAGATCCCTCTAAGGCCCCGTATATATTTAATAAATATTATCAGATCCCTCTGAGGCCTCGTATATATTTATAAAGTTATCAGATCCCTCTGAGGCCCCGTATATATTTATAAAGTTATCAGATCCCTCTGGGGCTCGTATATATTTATATAAAGTTATCAGAGCCCTCTGAGGCCACGTATATATTTATATAAATATTATGAGATCCCTCCGAGGCCCCATATATATTTATATAAAGTTATCAGACCCCTCTGAGGCCCGTATATATTTATATAACGTTATCAGACCCCTCTGAGGCTGCATATATATTTATAAAGTTATCAGATCCCTCTGAGGCCGCGTATATATTTATATAAATATTATCAGATCCCTCTAAGGCCCCGTATATATTTATATAAATATTATCAGATCCCTCTGAGGCCGCGTATATATTTATAAAGTTATCAGATCCCTCTGAGGCCCCGTATATATTTATATAAATATTATCAGATCCCTCTGAGGTCCGGTATATATTTATAAAGTTATCAGATCCCTCTGAGGCCCCGTATATATTTATAAAGTTATCAGATCCCTCTGGGGCCTCGTATATATTTATATAAAGTTGTGAGATCTCTCGGAGGCCCCGTATTTATTTATATAACGTTATCAGATCCCTCTGAGGCCTCGTATAGATTTATATAAAGTTATCAGATCCCTCTGAGGCCCCGTGTATGTTTATATCAAGTTATCAGACTCCTCTGAGGCCCCGTATATATTTATATAAAGTTATCAGACCCCTCTGAGGCCTCGTATATATTTATATAAAGTTATCAGACCCCTCTGAGGCCTCGTATATATTTATATAAAGTTATCAGACTCCTCTGAGGCCTCGTATATATTTATATAAAGTTATCAGACCCCTCTGAGGCCTTGTATATATTTATATAAAAGTTATCAGACCCCTCTGAGGCCTCGTATATATTTATATAAAGTTATCAGACCCCTCTGAGGCACCGTATATATTTATATAAAGTTATCAGAACCCTCTGAGGCCTCATATATATTTATATAAAGTTATCAGACCCCTCTGAGGCCTCGTATATATTTACATAAAGTTATCAGACCCCTCTGAGGCACCGTATATATTTATATAAAGTTATCAGAACCCTCTGAGGCCTCAATATATTTATATAAAGTTATCAGACCCCTCTGAGGCACCGTATATATTTATATAAAGTTATCAGACCCCTCTGAGGCCTCATATATATTTATATAAAGTTATCAGACCCCTCTGAGGCACTGTATATATTTATATAAAGTTATCAGAACCCTCTGAGGCCTCATATATATTTATATAAAGTTATCAGACCCCTCTGAGGCACCGTATATATTTATATAAAGTTAATAGTCCCCTCTGAGGCCCCGTATATATTTATATAAAGTTAATAGTCCCCTCTGAGGCGCGGGATATATTTATATCAACTTATCAGACCCCTCTGGGGCCTCGTATATATATTTATATAAAGTTATCAGATCCCTCTGAGGCCTCGTATATATTTATAGAAAGTTATCAGACCCCTCTGAGGCCCCGTATATATTTGTATAAAGTTATCAGATCCCTCTGAGGCCCCATATATATTTATAGAAAGTTATCAGACCCCTCTGAGGCCCCGTAAATATTTATATAAGGGGGGGTCATCAAAAAGGTGGGGAATCTCATAACAAAAAATAAAAAAGTAAGACAAAAACAGAGTCTCAAGAGGGCAAAAGTAAAGAAAAAAGTCTCTAAACAGCAAAGTCAGCCAGTGTCCAGCAAGGGAAGCCGGGTAGCCACAGGCAGTGCCACGCTGGTTCGTCCAGGCAGCTCAGCCCCCTCCAGGGTACAGGCACAGCAGGGAGGACGCAGGAGAGACAAGGCCAGGACGAGGTCCCCACTTGTCCCAACACAGTCCCGAGAAAGACTAAGCGTGACCCAGTTCGCGACCATCCACTGCATGCCGCGATCAGCCCCAAGAGACGCGTTCCCTTTCCGAGAAGGCCTTGGGGCAGTCAGGTCCCAGGGAGGTGCACCGCAGTCCTCTAGAGTAGCCATCCGCAGCATCCAGTAGCTCCTTCGTCTCAGACCGCACAAGAGGGACAGCAGTAGGGATGAACTGTTCGGTTCGATATGTTCGGAGTTCGCATCGAACATCGGCCGTTCGCGAACTCCGAACATTTCCGTGTGTTCACAGCATGTTCGCCCACAATGCACCACAATGGACCACAATGCACTTTTCCACTGGCCTGAAGCTTGTAATTGGCTACAGCCTTGCACCTGACCACAGGTCAGGTGCAAGACAGGTGCAAGACTATGCCAATCACGGCTCAGAGTAATGATTGGGCAAATTTTGCCCAATCATGGGTTCACAGAGCTAAGTCCCGCAGCACACTATATAAGGCTTCACACAGCGCTTCAGCACGTGTTTTTTGAGAGGAGATTGTTGTGTTAGTGTGTGTTCTCACGGCCAGTCTGCCAGCAGCAATTGTGGGGGTCTCATTTCTACAAAATATCTGGGAATTGTTCTAATCTTTGTGTTCTCACTGCCAGCAGCAATTGTGGGGGTCTCACTTCTAGAAGATATCTGGGAATTGTGGTAATCTGTGTGTTCTCACTGCCACCCACTTATTTATAGGAGGTTTCTGGGAATTGTAATCTGTGTCTTCTCACTGCCAGCTATCAGGGGGTCCCACATACTTCTAGCAGATTTCTGCGAATTTTAATCTGTGTCTTGTCACTGCCACCCATCAGGGGGTCTCACAGATTTATAGGAGGTTTCTGGGAATTGTAATCTGTGTCTTGTCACTGCCACCCATCAGGGGGTCTCACTGATTTATAGGAGGTTTCTGGGAATTTTAATCTGTGTCTTGTCACTGGCTGCCAGCTATCAGGGTGTCTCACTGAGTTATACCAGAGTTCTGGAAATCTTTAATCTTTATACCAGAGTTGAATCAGAGTTTTGCATATCTTTAATCTATATATCACTCACCATGTTAGAAAGACCAAAAAGGACAGGCAGATGCTCCCAGACACAGATAAGAGGGCAAGCAGCCTCTGTGTCGGAAGGCTGTGCCTCTGGTCGTTGTGGACGTGGTGCATCCTCTGCAGGGGCACGCTGGTCCTTTCTAACTGGTGCTGGCCATCTTAGGCTGGGGTCAGACTGAGGCAGTGCGAACGCGCGTTCTGGCGCACTTAATCACGGCCGCACTAGCAGCAGATGCCGGGCAATGACGGCCAATATACGATGTACGGTCGCACGAAAGTCCGGCTGCGCAACGCAAGTGGAAAATGAACGCATTTTTTCGAGAACGTGAAACCGCAGGTACTGACGTACAGAGTGCGCTGCGGCCGCTAGCGGCGTGTTTGCGTGATTAGGAGATGTCAGACGCTGCTAATGTCCAGCCTACATAACGTCCAGACGCAAAAAGTGTTTTATTGATGATCCGTACAAAATCACGGACGAAAATGCGCATCGTATGACCACTATCACGTATTCCGTGAAAAAATACGTCCATTCGTTCAACGCACTTTTTCACAGACAACATAAAAATGCGTTCGTCTGACCCTAGCCTATAGCAGCAGCAACATACAGAGGATTTGGTGGATTGGCTAACCAGGCCATCCTCATCCTCCCACTCTTCTGCCAGCCAGGCTTGTAGTGCTTTACAGTCCACCTCAGCTGCCAAAGCATCTAATGCAGCCTCCATGTCCACAGCTACTCCTGCCGTAGCCTCACTATCACACACGGAGGAGTCAGCTGAATTGTTTGACTACAATGACAGTGACATGCTGCTTGAGGATGCGCAGCAAGTACAGTGCTCTGATTCAATCTCTGAGGTTGAGCAAGGGAGTATAATCAACCTAGAGGAAGGGGGTGCCAGTGACACACAAATAACTGGCACTCATGTTGCCCCAGCAGCTGCAACATACTGCCAAGTTGGCTCCAGTGACGAGGAGATAGAGGTGATGACAATGATGATGAGGTCACTGACTCCACCTGGGTGCCTGATCGAACAGAGGAGTCAAGTGAGGAGGAGGAGGCACAACGTCCTCTATGACCAACCGTAGCCAGTCCAAGGCATCAAATGTCAGAGCTGCTCAGGTGCAGAGCGCTGTTGTCTCAAAGCACACATCACTCTCTGCTGCCTGGGAGTTCTTTAACCCTTTCACTGCTGAGGACGTGTGGGGAACGTCCTCATTGACTCCTAAGGAAAGATAGGGGTGGAGATAAGGGTTCCTTTGAAACCCGATATCTCCTGACTGTTTTCAGCTAGCAGGGTCATATTTGGTATCATTAGTATTGGTATCATTGCCAGAGCATGACCTTTCCAATGATACCAAACATGACCATGTTTAAAGTAAAGAAAAATATAACAACAATAATAATACAAAAAAGAAAAATTGTTTTTTTAAGCCGTGAAATGGCTCAGCAGTGAAGGGGTTCAGAAATGTGCAGCAGACCGCACCATTGCTATTTGTAATCTATGTCAGATGAGGATCAAGCGTAGGAAAGACATCCCACGCTTGGGTACCACGTGCTTGAGGCGACATATGACCACCTGCTATGCATCCCGTTGGCACAACACTTTGCATAGGTCCTCCTCCTCCTCATCTGTCTCTACCTCCACTATATGTCCTGCCATGTCATTGCCTGCTACAACCTCCACTGACAGGGATGATACTACAGTAATGGATGTACCAGGTCCTTCCTCACAATGTGACAGCATCCCATCAGCTGAAGATTTACACAGTCAGATTACGTTGCCCCAGCCGCTGCAGCATAAGAAAAAATATAGTCCCAACCATCCCCAAGCACAGTGTCTAAATGCCAGCTTAGCAAAATTACTTGCATTACAGCTGCTGCCTTTCCAGCTGGTGGACTCTGCTCCCTTCCGTGAATTTTCTGAATGTGCTGTACCACAGTGGCAGGTTTCAAAATGCCATTTCTTTTCACGGAAGGCCATTCCAACACTATACCAGCACGTGGAACGCAATGTTATGGAGTCATTGGGAAAGGCAGTCAGCAGCAAGGTGCACATGACTTTAGACACGTGGTCCAGCAAGCATGGACAGGGTCGTTACATTTCCTTCACGGCACACTGGGTAACTCTGATTGCAGCTGGGAGGGATCCAAGACAGGGCTCTGTGCTGGAGCTTGTTCATCCACCACGCCTCCAGAAAGATGCTTGTATGAGGTCTGTCTGTCTGCTCCACCACCACCTCTCCCTCTTCCTCCTCCTCCTCTGTCTCTGGCGAAGTGGCAGTTAAACCAACGCGTGACAGGGGGCTACACAATGGCTCAAGCAAAAAGATGCTATACTGTGCTTGAGCTGGTTTGTTTAGGGGACAGGACCCACACCGGGCCAGAAATTCTGTCAGCTCTGCAGGGGCAGGTGCAGAGATGGTTAACACCACGCCAGCTTGAGATGGGAATGGTCGTCTGTGATAATGGCAGCAACCTTCTCTCTGCCCTACGCCAGGGTAAATTGACACATGTACCAGGTACCCAGGGCTGGCAGAGCTTCTCAGCCAGGCCAGAAAAGTCTGCAGCCACTTCAGACGGTCATTCCCAGCAAGTGAAGGTTCTTATCTGCCGACATTTTTCTATGTTTCTAAATCAAAATCTAATCAATTAAAATAAAATGCTACGAGCCAGAATTCCAGAACACAATAGAGCTACACTATGGACACAAAGACACACATTTACTCAACGCTAGAAACATCTTTCAGTTTCCCGGGTGAGTGACATAACGAATACTCAGCACCAGAACTTCATCGGGGTACATCAACATAACGAGTGAGTCACCGCTCATTAACAGTTCTCTATCAGGCGAGTTAAGATAAACAAACAACAAAGAAAAACAAACACAGCGTCCTACAACAACACAGTGGCTCTCACAGACAGCCTCCCATGGAAGCAAAAATTATTTTATCTATATAGGCAATTGTTTAACATGAAATAAATCATATCAGACAATTGAATTATTAAATTCCACTTTTGACACCAACTGTTAAGTTCTAATTTCCATTATAATTACCATAAACCTTTTACAAGTTTCTTCTTATATATCAAAAATGAAGTAAGGCGCTGCGCGACTCTGATCAGAGGAGACGACAGACCCAACCACACCGAGATATGGCAGATTAGCATCTGATCAGTCCGTGGTCTGTCAGATTGGTTTATTGTTTCAATCATCCAATAGAAATGTTCGTTATACATAAAAACTTCCTGCAGTTTTCACTCCCAACATAGGAATGTGATACAACAACCAATCAGAGCAGATACATTTCTACATCATGTAACAAAGATTTCGCGGGCATTCTAAGTCAACACAGGATATCTATTTCCATCACCCCGCTGACTAGCCTCGAGAGGAAACGAAATTGAACAGACACCATGCTGGAAAAAGGAGGGGGGGATTTCACACTAATGCAAAAATTAAACTACCTATCATATTAAAATACCTTTCATTCGCCTGGCAGAAATCCAAAGAGAATTCCACCTTCCCACAAACTGTCTGATCTGTGACATGCCCACCAGGTGGAACTCGACATTAGTAATGTTGCAGCATCTGCACAAGCAGCAGAGGGCCATCAACGAGTACCTGTGTGAGTATGGCACCAGGACAGGTTCAGGTCAACTTGTTTCCCCCCCCCCCGCAGTGACTGATGATCAAGGATGCATGCACTGTACTGTCACCATTTGACGAGGCAACGAGGATAGTGAGCAGGGACAGTGCATGCATCAGTGACACTATTCCTTTAGTGTTCCTGCAGGAGCACACTCTGCGGGGAATTATAGATGTAGCACTAGAGGCAGAGCAGCAGGAGGAAGAGGAGGCCTTCCCTAGCTCTCAAGGCCACAGTCTTTCCGCAGACAGCATTCCTGCCGGTCCTCCTCAGATCAGACAGGAGGAGGATGAGGAGGAGGAGGAATATTTAAATAGTGGGGGCATTGAAGGTGGGGATTCCTCAAGGGAGGGTTTTGTGTGCCCAGAAACACAAGGACTAGTACGTGGCTACGAGGAGGAAGTGCACAATGGGGTCACCCTCCTCATTGACCAGGAAGACTCGGAAGGTAATGCCACCGCCAACCTACGCTGCATGGGCTTCCTTATCCTGCAAAGCCTGGTAAAGGACCCCAGGATTCGTGCTATCAAGGAGAGGGATCATTACTGGTTGGCAAGCCTTCTTGATCCACGATACAAGGGTAAAGTTGCAGAGCTCATCCTGCCCTCACAGAGGGAGGACAGGATGAAAAAACTTGAGGACGCTCTAAAGCGACACTTGTGTAACACTTTTCCAGGCACTGGTAGGTTACCAAGTGATGACACAGATGCTTCTGAGGCTGCGGTTGATCAGAGGAAGAGCGGTGAAAGGTACCGCATGACTGATGCCTTTCCAATTTTTTTAGTCCACGATGCCCAGGGACGTCAAATGTAGGCCCCCATTGCCAACGTCTTCACAATATGGTGCAGGACTACCTAGGGGCAAGGGCAGACCTGGATACCTTTCCAGCAGATGATCCACTGGCTTACCGGGTGTTGAGATTGGATCACTGGCCAGAACTTAGCCAATATGCTATGCAGCTACTAGGTTGCCCTTCATCCAGCGTGCTTTCTGAAAGGACGTTCAGTGCTGCTGGAGGTTTTGTCACAGACAAAAGAGTGCGTCTGTCCACTGACTCTGTAGACCGACCGGCTGACATTTATAAAAATGGATCAGTCCTGGATCAGCAGCTATCAATCCCCTGATGCTAACGTAACGGAATAGATCGGGGATCTCTTCTGCATTCACAAAACCTCCACCACTGCACTCTTCCACAATACCACAAAGGGGTTACGGTCTGAAGGCACTTGCTGCCACCAAAGGCACAATATTTGGGTGCACTGCCCCTGAAGCCTATACCAGATTCATATAATTTTAATATTGGACCGCAGGGTCCAACCCTGCACTCTTCCACAATACCACAGAGGGGTTATGGTGTGACGGCTCTGTTGCCGACACTAAAGGCCCAATTTTAAAGTACCTATTGTCACTTTCATCCAAAGCCTGCATAAGTTTCACCATAATTTAGCCCAAAAAAAATCACTAAACTTTTTCTGCGTGTCCGAAAATGTCTCCTCTTTTCATACAGGCTGCCGCCCAAAGCAGTTGTTTATGATTAGATTAAAGGAAAATCTTTTACCGTCATTTGAAATGTCATTTTTTTGTTTTTAAATGTTTCTCTACATCCTACAAATTCGCCACTTCACGGGCAGGTTATGGGGACCTCCTATTCACGATATTTGAAGGAATTTTTTGTTTTTATTTTTAACCCTTATTTCATGGAAAACTCACTGTTCCTTTAACCACTTGAATGCTAAGGACGCGCTCAGCGCGTCCTCAGCATTCCCGCTGGTATGCGGAGGACGCGCTGAGCGCGTCCTCGCATTGGGGTCAGCGTTCGGCCGGGTCCGGCCGATCGCTGGCCCCTCCGGTGCGGGCTGACATCCTGGATGTCAGCCCGGCATCCGGAGCAGTGGCCGCCGTTATTATGTGTCATCGCGCCCCCGCGATGACACATAATTCAGGCGCCCCCCCCGCATGTGCGGAGGAGGCGCCTGAAAGGGAGGGGGGGAGGTCCTTCGGACCTCTCTCCCTCCCGATCGGCGGCTCACAGGGGCTTAACCCAGGCATCATTTGGAAGGGCACAGCCTGCCCTTCCAAATGATGCCTGGCATTAACCCCTGGGGAGCTGGATCGCAAATCGGCGCTGAAAAGCGCCGATTTGCGATCCTTCCCGGGAGCTGGCCGACATCTTGGATGTCGGCCAAGCTTCCGGGAACTCCCCCAGAGGACTGGCGTCATCGTGCGCAGCACGGATGACGCCAGTCCTAGCATTAACCCCTAACTGCCACGAAGTGTGGAGATAGGGAGTTCCAATGAACTCCCTATCTCCGATCCGTGGCAGTTAGGGGTTAAATTTTGATATCGTTGGATCGGCCAGAGCATGGCCGTTCCAACGATACCAAACATGAAAGTAAAAAAAATTGTAAAAAAAAAAAAAAAAAGAAAAATAAAAATAAAAAAAAATTAAAAAAAAAAATAATAAAAAAAAAATAAACACTTTTTTTTTTTTTTTGTTTTGTTAATGCAGCAATATTGTTCCCATTTCAATTATAAGTGAACAATGATGCTGCATTAACGATTTTTGTATGCGGTGCGTTTGTTAAAAATGGTGTCATTTTCCCCAAAAAAAAATGTAACGAGACCCCATCTCTAATTTTTTTAACAAGCGCACCCCATACAAAATATAACCGCAATTGCTCGCATGTTAAAATGTGGAAAAAAACACTTTACACGCTGTAAATTATTGAAAATACATATTTTATTGCATTTTTTGTTATAATATACAAACATGACATAACGTATACATATAATAATGACATATTATGAATCTACCGAGTCTGACGGAAAGAACGATATATAATATGTCGATGTCATATACTAAAATAAGCCTTCAAAACACGTTTAAACATGATGCGCAAAACAGGTAAAAAATGACCTCAGCACAGAGGTGTGAAAAGCCTCAGCAGCGAAAGGGTTAAAAATGTTTTTTTAAAAAACTTTTTGTCCTTGTTTCCTGTCCCCCAGGGCACTACCCGGACCCCCATACACCTTTTATGGCAAATATCTTGCATGTATGCCCTCTTGGAGGGCACTCTAAAATTCGAAATTTCGAGTCCCATTGACTTGCATTGAGTTTGGTTCGTGTTCGAACTTGAGCTTTTGAAATTGTTCGAGTTCAAATGCGAACCGAACACGGGGGTGTTCGGCTCATCCCTAGCCAGCAGCAGGCGGTTTTGAAATCTCCACCATGGCCTCCAGTCCAGTGGTCACCGGTCCCTCCCCATCATCTCGATCCTCAGCTATGACGAGCACGCTCTCCCCACCTCCGGCTGGTAAGGCTTCCTCTAACATGGGTTAAGCGAAGGCCTCTGCTTTGGTCCCCCTGGCCATTCCACAGCACAACCATCAGGCGCCGCCAGGAGCCTCGCGATAACGGGCTCCCCTCAGCCTACGGTAACCGGCTCAAACAGTCCTCCAAGGCCGCAAGAACATCTCCCAGGTCTCTGGCGTGGGGGGGGGGGGCACAACGGCCGCCACCGTTTCGCGTGCTCCACCACCAAGCTCCTGCTCCGCAACAGGAACAGCAGCCGCGGGCTGAAGATGGGGGCCCTCCATCCTTCGAGCCCACGACAGCCAATCCATCCGGGACAGATTTCTTCGCAGAGGGAGGTCTAAGGAACGAGGGATGAGTCAGGCAGCTCTCAAAGGCAGCGGGGTAGGCTGCAAAATGGTTGATGGCCATGCGGATCCGATGGTAGAACACAGCAAAATCCCAGCTGTGCTCGGGGGGGCAGAAACGGGCCCCTGAGCAATCCACGTAGCGGCCAGCCCTGCAGGAACTCCAACAGTGGGTCTTCTAGGTAGAGACTCCAGTGAAAAATCACTGAAACTAGGAAAGTCTTGCGGAGCTCCACCAGAGCACGTCTGCTTTCATGCGGTGCGAGTCACGCTCTCCATTGTGTGATATTTTCCTCTATATGTGTCACTGGGTGCATCCATTGTGTGATATTTTCCTCTATATGTGTCACTGGGCGCATCCATTGTGTGATATGTTCCTCTATATGTGTCACTGGGTGCATCCATTGTGTGATATGTTCCTCTATATGTGTCACTGGGTGCATCCATTGTGTAATATTTTCCTCTATATGTGTCACTGGGTGCATCCATTGTGTGATATTTCCTCTATATGTGCACTGGTGCATCCATTGTGTGATATGTTCCTCTATATGTGTCACTGGGTGCATCCATTGTGTAATATTTTCCTCTATATGTGTCACTGGGTGCATCCATTGTGTGATATTTCCTCTATATGTGTCACTGGGTGCAGCCATTGTGTGATATTTTCCTCTATATTTGTCACAGGGTGCATCCATGTGTATATATTTTCCTCTATATGTGTCACTGGCGCATCCATTTTGTGATATTTTCCTCTATATGTGTCACTGGCGCATCCATTGTGTGATATTTTCCTCTATGTGTCACTGGGCGCATCCATTTTGTGATATTTTCCTCTATATGTGTCACTGGGCGCATCCATTTTGTGATATTTTCCTCTATATGTGTCACTGGGCGCATCCATTGTGTGATATTTTCCTCTATATGTGTCACTGGGCGCATCCATTGTGTGATATTTTCCTCTATATGTGTCACTGGGCGCATCCATTGTGTGATATTTTCCTCTATATGTGTCACTGGGTGCATCCATTGTGTGATAATTTCCTCTATATGTGTCACTGGGTGCATCCATTGTGTAATATTTTCCTCTATATGTGTCACTGGGTGCATCCATTGTGTGATATTTTCCTGTATATGTGTCACAGGGTGCATCCATTGTGTGATATTTTCCTCTATATGTGTCACTGGGCGCATCCATTTTGTGATATTTTCCTCTATATGTGTCACTGGGTGCATCCATTTTGTGATATTTTCCTCTATATGTGTCACTGGGTGCATCCATTGTGTGATATTTTCCTGTATATGTGTCACAGGGTGCATCCATTGTGTGATATTTTCCTCTATATGTGTCACTGGGCGCATCCATTTTGTGATATGTTCCTCTATATGTGTCACTGGGCGCGTCCATTTTGTGATATTTTCCTCTATATGTGTCACTGGGTGCATCCATTGTGTGATATTTTCCTCTATATGTGTCACAGGGTGCATCCATTGTGTGATATTTTCCTCTATATGTGTCACAGGATGCATCCATTTTGTGATATTTTCCTCTATATGTGTCACTGGGTGCATCCATTGTGTGATATTTTCCTCTATATGTGTCACTGGGTGCATCCATTGTGTGATATTTTCCTCTATATGTGTCACTGGGTGCATCCATTGTGTGATATTTTCCTCTATATGTGTCACTAGATGCATCCATTGTGTGATATTTTCCTCTATATGTGTCACTGGGTGCATCCATTGTGTGATATTTTCCTCTATATGTGTCACTGGGTGCATCCATTGTGTGATATTTTCCTCTATATGTGTCACTGGGTGCATCCATTGTGTGATATTTTCCTCTATATGTGTCACTGGGTGCATCCATTGTGTGATATTTCCTCTATGTGTCACTGGGTGCATCCATTTTGTGATATTTCCTCTATGTGTCACTGGGTGCATCCATTGTGTGATATTTCCTCTATGTGTCACTGGGTGCATCCATTGTGTGATATTTCCTCTATATGTGTCACTGGGAGCATCCATTGTGTGATATTTTGTGTTGTGTCCGCTACACCTACAGTTTATGTAGGCGATACTGTCTCTTTAAAGTTATTCCTGCTTCGGAGCAGCCGCAAGTCACGTCTGCTCTTGAGGCAAAAGCTGTATTCGGTTAGTGGGGACATCTAAAAGTTACATATGGAAGTGCAAGAGCTGTATACAACCCCCAAATCACTTGCCACAGTCTGAAATCCCAAACACTGGACCCCCGACCCCGCAAACAAAATTACCCAGACAATACACGACGAAATCATAAACCAACCCTTGCGCGTCACCCACTCCAGAAACGCAGAAAATCACCCAAAAAACAGCAAAAAAACAGAAAACCCATCCGCAGATGTCAACCTCAACGTGACCACGCAACCGACAACCTAAACCTGACCGCACAACCATCAACATAAACCTGACCGCCCAACCATCAACATGACCGACAACCAACAACCTCAACGTGACCACGCAACCAACAACCTAAACCTGACCGCACAGCCATCAACAAACCTGACCGCCCAACCATCAACCTCAACATGACCGCCCAACCAACAACCTCAACGTGACCACGCAACCAGCAACCTAAACCTGACCGCCCAACCATCAACATGACCGACAACCAACAACCTCAACGTGACCACGCAACCAACAACCTAAACCTGACCGCACAGCCATCAACAAACCTGACCGCCCAACCATCAACCTCAACATGACCGCCCAACCAACAACCTCAAAGTGACCACGCAACCAACAACCTAAACCTGACCGCACAGCCATCAACATAAACCTGACCGCCCAACCATCAACCTCAACATGACCGCCCAACCAACAACCTCAAAGTGACCACGCAACCGACAACCTAAACCTGACCACACAACCATCAACATAAACCTGACCGCCCAACCATCATCCTCAACATTACCGCATAACCAACAATCTCAATGTGACCGCGCAACCAACAACATAAACCTGACCGCAAAACCAAAAACCTAAACCTGACCACATGATTCCATGCATGTGGCAGCTGCATGAAAGGTGCTGCCCTTTACAGCACCAGTGTATATAAACAGTTAAAACCACACACACCACAGGTCACATGACACACCCCTCTGCCTAATCAATAAAGGCTCCACACACCCTCTGCCCAATGCTTCATTGTTGTCTGCTGTTCTTATGAACAAGACCAAGCTCCAGAAACCTGCTTTCCTTATCCGCTCATTGTATTTCCCCCCTATTATCCCACCGTGCTCTCCCAGGAGCAACGACCCATCCATCCTCCTTAATCCCACATGCTCTCCCAGGAGCAACTACCCTATCTTCATACCTGGACACAAGGACTGCTTTCCCCATCACCCTCAGCCAACCTGTGAGTCTCATTGTGTCCTGTCCCACAGCCCTCCTGTGTGATTCTCCTCTCCCACGAACTGTGTGCATCCCCAAGACCTGCATATTGGGCTCATAACCTGAAAGGCAAGTACCTGCAAGGTATTAAACCTGACAAAACCTGACCGCACAACCAACAACCTAAACCTGCCCGCACAACCATCAACCTAAACCTGCCCGCACAACCATCAACCTCAATGTGACAGCTCAACCACGAACCTCGACTTACTTGACCACGCAACCAACAACCTAAACCTGACTGTGCAAGCAACAACCGAGAATAAATCCACAGGGAGAATGCGAGGAAGGCAAATAGTCACCTCCCTGACAACAAGGAACGCACCACAGCCTCACGCAACACAGC
Source organism: Leptobrachium leishanense (assembly GCA_009667805.1). Taxonomy (NCBI): domain Eukaryota; kingdom Metazoa; phylum Chordata; class Amphibia; order Anura; family Megophryidae; genus Leptobrachium; species Leptobrachium leishanense. The sequence goes on along the minus strand of RXON01000755.1, from coordinate 80,017 downwards.
CGCACACACCTAGGGCCGGATTTTAATTAGGGATGAGCTGTTCGTTTCGGAGTTTGATTCGAACATCGCCTGTTCACGAACTACGAACATTTCCGCATGTTCACTGCAAGTTCACCGCATGTTCGCCCACAATGCACCACAATGGACCGCAATGCACTTTTCCACTGGCCTGAAGCTTGTAATTGGATACAGCCTTGCACTTGACCACAGGTCAGGTGCAAGACAGGTGCAAGACTATGCCAATCACAGCTCAGAGTCCTGATTGGGATAATTTTGCCCAATCATGGGCTCACAGAGCTAAGTCCCGCTGCACACTATAAAAGGTTTCACACAGCGCTTCAGCACACGTTTGAGAGGAGATTGTTGTTGTGTTAGTGTGTGTTCTCACTGCCAGTCTGCCATCATCTACTGGGGGGGGGAGGGTCTTATTTCTACAAAAATATCTGGGAATTGTTCTAATCTGTGTGTTCTCACTGACACCCAGTATTTTGGGGGTCAGTAATTTCTACAAAATATTTAGGAATTGAGGTAATCTGTGTCTTGTCACTGCCAACTATCAGGGGGTCCCACATACTTCTAGCAGATTTCTGGGAATTGTAATCTGTGTCTTGTCACTGGCTGCCAGCTATCAGGGTGTCTCACTGAGTTATACAAGAGTTCTGGAAATCTTTAATCTTTATACCAGAGTTGAATCAGAGTTCTGTATATCTTTAATCTATATATCACTCACTATGTCAGAAAGACCAAAAAGGACAGGCAGATGCTCCCAGACACAGATAAGAGGGCAAGCAGCCTGTGTCGGGAGGCTGTGTCTCTGGTCGTGGTGGACGTGGTGCATCCTCTGCAGGGGCACGCTTGTCCTTTCTAACTGGTGCTGGCTGTCTTAAGCAGCAGCAACATACAGAGGATTTGGTGGATTGGCTAACCAGGCCATCCTCATCCTCCGAGTCCTCTGCCAGCCAGGCTTGTAGTGCTTTACAGTCCACCTCAGCTGCCAAAACCTCTAATGCAGCCTCCATGTCCACAGCTACTCCTGCCATAGCCTCACTATAACACACGGAGGAGTCAGCTGAATTGTTTGACTACAATGACAGTGACATGCTGCTTGAGGATGCGCAGCAACTACAGTGCTCTGATTCAATCTCTGAGGTTGAGGAAGGGAGTATAATCAACCTAGAGGAAGGGGGTGCCAGTGATGACACACAAATAACTGGCACTCATGTTGTCCCAGCAGCTGCAGCATACTGCCAAGTTGGCTCCAGTGACGAGGAGATAGGGGGTGATTATTATTATTATTATTCTTTATTTATAAAGCGCCAGCATATTTCGCAGCGCTGTACAATAAGCACAGTATAGACAGGGTTACAATACATTGAACAACATTTGACAAACAGTACAGGAGGAGATGAGGGCCCTATTCCCGTAGGAACTCACAATCTGGGAGGGTTGGGGTTGGAAACAGGAGGAGAGGACTGTAAGGTGAGGGGGATTGATGGTTGCGTCAGTGAGTTGGGTGGTCGGCTTCCCTCAATAGGAATGTTTTAAGGGAGCGTTTGAAGGAAGAGAAGTTAGGGGAAAGTCTGACAGTATGAGAGAGAGCGTTCCAGAGAGTGGGGGCTGCGTGAGTGAAGTCCTGCAGTCTATCATGGGAAGAGGTGATGCGGGGAGAAGCTAGGCGCAGGTCACTGTTTGACCTTAGGGAGCGGGCTGGGGTGTATTTGGTGATTAGTGAGGACAGGTAGTGGGGAGCTGAGTTAGTGAGGGTTTTGTAGGTAAGGATAAGGATTTTGAACTTAATTCTGCAGTGGATGGGGAGCCAGTGAAGGCACTCGCAGAGGGGAGCGGCAGAGACAGAGCGGCGGGTGAGGTGAATTAGCCTGGCGGAGGCATTCAGGATGGATTGTAGGGGGGAGAGGCGGGACAGAGGGAGGCCAGATCAGAGATTATTGCAATAGTCGAGTCGGGAGATTACCAGGGCGTGTATGAGTTGTTTTGTGGTGACATCGGTAAGAAATGGTCGAATTCTGGAAATATTACGCAGTTGGTATCGGCAGGAGGAGGAAAGAGACTTGATGTGGGGGATGAAGGAAAGAGCAGAGTCAAGTGTAACTCCAAGACAGCGAACTTGGTTTGATGGGGAGATGGTGATACCCTCCACCGTGATAGAGAAGTCGGGAGGTGGGGAAGCATTGGAGGGAGGAATAAGTAGGAGTCCAGTCTTTGACATGTTGATCTTTAGGTGGTGGGAGGCCATCCAGGAGGAGATGCCAGATAAACAGTCACTGACTTTTGAGAGGACAGGGGGAGAGAGATCAGGGGTAGAGAGGTCGATCTGAGTGTCATCAGCGTAGAGGTGGTAATTAAAGCCAAAGCTGTTGATGATTTTGCCCAGGGAGGAGGTGTAGATGGAAAAGAGCAGAGGACCAAGGACAGAGCCTTGAGGTACACCAACAGATAGAGGCAATGAGGAGGAGGAGTTACCAGCAAAGAACACACAGAAGGACCGGTTGGATAAATAGGAGTCAACCCAAGCAAGTGCAGTGTCACCGAGACCCAGAGAGTTGAGGGTCTGTAGAAGGAGGGGGTGGTCAACAGTGTCAAAAGCAGCCGAGAGGTCAAGCAGGATGAGAATAGAATAGTGGCCGTGTTTTTTAGCAGTTAGGAGGTCGTTGGTGACTTTGGTGAGGGCAGTTTCAGTTGAGTGTAGGGGACGGAAGCCAGATTGCAGGGGGTCAAGTAGAGAATTGGAGGACAGGAAGAGGGAGAGGCGGTTGAAGACTAGTTTTTCTAAGAGCTTTGATGTGAAGGGAAGCAGGGATACAGGGCGGTAGTTGGATGGAGAGTTGGGATCTAGGGATGGTTTCTTTAGTAAAGGGGTAACTAGCGCGTGTTTGAAGACGGATGGAAAGGAGCCAGTGGAGAGAGATAGGTTGAAGATGTGTGTGAGAGCAGGGGTGAGGGAGGAGGAGAGGGGAGGAATTAGATGTGAGGGAATGGGGTCGAGCGGGCACGTGGTGAGATGTGAGGAGGACAATAAGGAATTGACTTCCTCCTCAGTGGCTGGGAGGAAGCGGCAGTGATGACAATGATGATGAGGTCACTGACTCCACCTGGGTGCCTGATCGAATAGAGGAGTCAAGTGAGGAGGAGGCACAACAAACACGAGGCACAACATCCTCTATGACCAACCGTAGCACTAGCCAGTCCAAGGCATCAGATGTCAGAGCTGCTCAGGTGCAGAGCGCTGTTGTCTCAAAGCACACATCCAGGAACTCTGCTGTCTGGGAGTTCTTTAAGAAATGTGCAGCAGACCCCACCATTGCTATTTGTAATCTATGTCAGATGAGGCTCAAGCGTGGGAAAGACACCTGACGCTGGGGTACCACGTGCTTGAGGTGACATATGACCACATGCCATGCATCCCATTGGCGCAAAACATTGCGTAGGTCCTCCTCTACTGTCTCTACCCCCACTGTATGTCCTGCCATGTCATTGCCTACAACCTCCACTGACAGGGATGATGCTACAGTAATGGATGTACCAGGTCCTTCCTCACAATGTGACAGCATCCCATCAGCTGAAGATTTACACAGTCAGATTACGTTGCTGCTGCAGCAGCTGCTCCAGCTGCTGCAGCGTAAGAAAAAATATAGTCCCAACCATCCCCAAGCACAGCGTCTCTATGCCAGCTTAGCAAAATTACTCGCATTGCAGCTGCTGCCTTTCCAGCTGGTGGACTCAGCTCCCTTCTGTGAATTTGCTGAATGTGCTGTACCACAGTGGTATGTTCCAAAATGCCATTACTTTTCACGGAAGGCCATTCCAGCACTATACCAGCACGTGGAAGACAATGTTATTAAGTCATTGAGAAAAGCAGTCAGCTGCAAGGTGCATGTGACTTTAGACACGTGGTCCAGCAAGCATGGACAGGGTCGTTACATTTCCTTCATGGCACACTGGGTAACTCTGATTGCAGCTGGGAGGGATCCAAGACGGGGCTCTGTGCTGGAGCTTGTTCATCCACCACGCCTCCAGAAAGATGCTTGTATGAGGTCTGTCTGCTCCACCACCATCTTCCTCCTCCTCCTCTTTCTGTGTCTCTGGCGAAGTGGCAGTTAAACCGACGCCTGACAGGGGCTACGCAATGGCTCAAGCAAAAAGATGCCATACTGTGCTTGAGCTGGTTTGTTTAGGGGACAGGAGCCACAACGGCCCAGAAATTCTGTCAGCTTTGCAGGGGCAGGTGCAGAGATGGTTAACACCACGCCAGCTTCAGCTGGGAATGGTCGTCTGTGATTAGACATGTGCACAGCACAAAATTTCGTTTTGAACTAATGGATTAGTCCTAAAATGCAATTTATTTAGTTGCTAAAGAAATTCGTTTTCAGTTCTTTAGTATGAAAACTAATTTCATTCATCCGAAAACCAATGGATACAATTACTATTGTAGTGGCTCCTCAGAGGGCTGAGATCGCTGCTTGTTACAGTATCTCTCACTCTCAGCACAATGTGGGCCATATTACATAGTTGGTGCTAGCTTAACCAGAGCTGTTGTAAACTTCCCAGAGCCATTGTAGCCTATGGAGGTTTTCAGTTTACAACAGCTCTGGTTAAGTTAGCACCAACATTGTAATACTGCCCCGTGTCAGGCAAAGCGGTTACAGTAACTGACTGCTGCTCATCACAGCGCTCAGAGTTTCAGTAAAACTAGTAAATAATATTTTTATTTATAAGACGTTCGAACAATATTATTTCCTTGTTTTACTGAAACTCTGAGCGCTGTTAGTCAGTTACTGTAACAGCTGAGCCTGATACATTGTACTGAGATAATGAAACAAGCAGCCGATCTCCGCGCTCACAGCCACTGGATTTAAAGGGCTTTAAAAAAAAAGGATCCTCTCTGTATAATGTTTAGAACATCCTCCTGCATTAATTAATACCCATCTCTGTATAATGTATACAACATCCACCTGCATTAATTAATACCCCTCTCTGTATAATCTATAGAACATCCTCCTGAATTAATGTCCCTCTCTGTATAGAACATCCTCCTCAATTTATACCTTTCTCTGTATAATGTATATAACATCTTCCTGCATTAATACCCCTCTCTGTATAATATATAGAACATCCTCCTGCATTAGTTAATGCCCCTCTCTGTATAGAACATCCTACAGCATTGGCATGTGGAGGGTGCAGAACTTCGGATGTTGCGCTCTTCATTGCTGGTCTCCTTCACTCATCAATGTAATATCACAAAAAGGACTGAAACTAAAATGTAGTGCATTTTATTTTAGTTTCTTTCGTTTTTTGGACTGAGCAGTTTCGTTTCTCTTGAGTCATACTAAAACTAAATTATCCCAAAATTCGGACTAAATCGTTTTAGTACTAAAACGAATGCACATGTGTATCTGTGATAATGGCAGCAACCTTCTCTCCGCCCTACGCCTGGGTAAATTGACACATGTACCATGCCTAGCACACGTCCTAAATCTGGTGGTACAGCGTTTCCTAACCAGGTACCCAGGGCTGGCACAGCTTCTCAGCCAGGCCAGAACATAGGAATGTGATACAACAACCAATCAGAGCAGATACATTTCTACATCATGTAACAAAGATTTCGCGGGCATTCTAAGTCAACACAGGATATCTATTTCCATCACCCCGCTGACTAGCCTCGAGAGGAAACGAAATTGAACAGACACCATGCTGGAAAAAGGAGGGGGGATTTCACACTAATGCAAAAATTAAACTACCTATCATATTAAAATACCTTTCATTCGCCTGGCAGAAATTCAAAGAGAATTCCACCTTCCCACAAACCGTCTGATCTGTGACATGCCCACCAGGTGGACCTCGACATTAGCAATGCTGCAGCGTCTGCACAAGCCGCAGAGGGCCATCAACGAGTACCTGTGTGAGTATGGCACAAGGACATGTTCAGGTCAACTTGTTTCCCCCCCCCCGCAGTGGCTGATGATCAAGGATGCATGCACTGTACTGTCACCATTAGAGGAGGCAACGAGGATGGAGAGCAGGGACAGTGCATGCATCAGTGACACTATTCCTTTAGTGTTCCTGCTGGAGCACATTCTGCAGGGAATTATAGATGTGGCACTAGAGGCAGAGCAGTGGGAGGAAGAGGAGGCCTTACCTAGCTCTCATGTTCCAAAATGCCATTACTTTTCACGCAGACAGCAGACAGCATTCCAGCGGGTCCTCCTCAGATCAGACAGGAGGAGGATGAGGATGAGGAAGAGGAGGAATATTTAAGTAGTGGGTGCATTGAAGGTGGGGATTCCTCAAGGGAGAGTTTTGTGTGTCCAGAAACACAAGGACTAGTACGTGGCTGGGAGGAGGAAGTGCACGATGGGGTCATCCTCCTCATTGACCAGGAAGACTCGGAAGCTAATGCCACCTCCAACCTACGCTGCATGGGCTCCCTTATCCTGCAAAGCCTGCTAAAGGACCCCAGGATTCATGCTATCAAGGAGAGGGATCATTACTGGTTGGCAACCCTTCTTGATCCACGATACCAGGTTACATAGTTACATAGTTACATAGTTATATAGGCTGAAAAAAGACATGCGTCCATCGGGTTCAGCCTCTCCCACATAACCTACTGCTGTTGATCCAAAAGAAGGCAAAAAACCCAGTCTGAATGCTTGCCAATATGCAACATACTGGGAAAAAATTCCTTCTTGACCCCAGAATGGCAGTCAGATTTCTCCTTGGATCAAGAAGCTTTTACCCACATATTAAATATTATAACCCTTAATATTCTGTGTCTGCAGGAAGTCATCCAGTCGTTTTTTAAAAGTCTGTACAGACTCTGACCCAACCACCTCAACAGGCAGAGAATTCCACAGCTTTATTGTTCTCACCGTAAAATAACCCTTCCTATGCTTTAAGCTAAATTTTCTTTCTTCCAGTCTAAATGGATGACCCCTTGTCCTATGTATAGTCCTGTTAATGAATAGGTTATCAGACAATGGTTGATAATGGCCCTGTATATATTTATATAAGGTTATCAGATCCCCTCTAAGGCGCCTTTTCTCTAAACTAAACAGGTTTAAGCTTGTTAGTCTTTCCTCATAACTTAACCCTTCCATCCCCCTTATTAATTTAGTTGCCCGTCTCTGCACTTTTTCTAGCGATATAATATCTTTTTTTAAGACAGGTGCCCAAAATTGCACGGCATATTCAAGGTGCGGCCTGACCATTGATTTATACAGAGGCAAAATTATGTTTTCATCCCGTGAGTGAACTCCCCTTTTAATGCATGCCAGTACTTTGCTGGCCTTGGCGGCTGCTGTTTGACATTGCACATTGTTACTTAGTTTGAAGTCTATGATTATTCCAAATCCTTCTCCTGCTTGGATTTCCCTAACTCCGTACCATTTAGGGTATAAATTGCTTGTGTGTTCTTCACTCCAAAGTGCATAACTTTACATTTATCTAGATTAAATTTCATCTGCCATTTAAGTGCCCAGTCCCCCAATCTATCTAAATCCCTCTGCAGCGAAGTAACATCCTGCTCACATTGTATTACTTTTCCTAGCTTTGTGTCATCTGCAAACACTGATACATGACTTTCAATGCCTATCTCAAGGTCATTTATAAATAAATTGAATAGTATTGGTCCTATAACAGACCCCTGAGGGACACCACTTACCACTGGTGTCCATCTTGAAAATGTACCATTTATGACCACTCTCTGTACCCTATCTTTTAGCCAGTTTTCTATCCAAGAACAAGTATTTTCATCTAGACCATTTTTTCTTAATTTAAATAAATTTAATTTAAATAGGTTAAAGTTGCAGAGCTCATTCTGCCTGCACAGAGGGAGCACAGGATGAAAAAACTTGAGGACGCTCTAAAGCAACACTTGTGTAACACCTTTCCAGGCACTGGTAGGTTACCAAGGGATGACACAGGTGCTTCTGTGGCTGCGGTTGATCAGAGGAATAGTGGTGAAGGCCGGGGCCGCTTGACTGATGCCTTTTTAATTTTTTTTAGTCCACGACGCCCAGGTCCGTCAAATGTAGGCACCCATTGCCAGCGTCTTCACCATATGGTGCAGGACTACCTAGGGGCAAGGGCAGACCTGGATACCTTTCCAGCAGATGATCCACTGACTTAATGGGTATTGAGATTGGATCACTGACGAGAATTTAGCCAATATGCTATGCAGCTACTAGGTTGCCCTTCATCCAGCGTGCTTTCTGAAAGGACGTTCAGTGCCGCTGGAGGTTTTGTCACAGACAAAAGAGTGCGTCTGTCCACCGACTCTGTAGACCGGCTGACATTTATAAAAATGAATCAGTCCTGGATCAGCAGCTATCAATCCCCTGATGCTGACGTAACGGAATAGATCGGGGAGGTCTTCTGCATTCACAAAACCTCCAGCACTGAACTTTTCCACAATACCACAAAAGGGTCACGGTGTGAAGGCACTTGCTGCCATGAAAGGCACAATATTTGGCTGCACTGACACCTGTGCCACATTTATGTCATTTTAATTTTTTGAACCGCAGGGTCCAACCCTGCACTCTTCCACAATACCACAAAAGGGTTACGGTGTGAAGGCACTTGCTGCCACCAAAGGCACAATATTTGAGTGCACTGATGCCTTTACCAGATTCATATCTTTTTAATATAGGATCGCATGCTCCACCCCTGCACTCTTCCACAATACCACATAGGGGTTAAGGTGTGACGGCACTGTTGCCGACACTAATGGCCCAATTTTAAAGCATCTATTATTACTTTCATCCAAAGCCTGTATAAGATTCACCATAATATAGGCAAAAAAAATCACTAAACTTGTTCTGCGCATCCTGAAAGGTCTCCTCTTTTCATACAGGCTGCCGCCCCAAGCAGTTGTTTATGAATAGATTAAAGGAAAACCATTTACCGTCATTTCAAACGTCATTTTTTTGTTTTTAAATGTTACTATACATCCTAGAAATCCGCCACTTCACGGGCAGGTTATGGGGACCTCCAAGGCACGATATTTGAAGGAAATTTTTATTTTTAACCCTTATTTCATGGAAAACTCACTGTCCCTTTAAAAAAGTTTTTTATTTAACTTTTTGTCCTTGTTTCCTGTCTCCCAGGGCACTACCCGGACCCCCCTACACCTTTTATGGCAAATATCTAGCATATATGCCCTCTTGGAGGGCACTCTAAAAATCGAACTTTGAGTCCCATTGACTTGTATTGAGTTTGTGTTTGAGTTCGAGTTCAAATTCGAACTTTTGAAAAGTTTGAGTTCGAAGCGAACTGAACTCGGGGGTGTTCGGCTCATCCCTAATTTTAATCTCAGGAGCCTGTAGGCACAGGAATCTGCAGTGCCCCTACTCCACCTTCCAAAAAAAAGTGCTGAAACTACTTTAATATTTGTTTTGGGGGGAAAAAAAAATTGTCCCAACCAAAAACAAGCACAAATGGTAACCTAACCCTAAAACAACACAAATAATAACCTAACCCTAAAACAACACAAATAGTAACCTAACCCTAAAACACAAATAGTAATTTAACCCTAAAACAACACAAATAGTAACCTGTCACGTTCCCACGTTCCAACCCTGTCTCCCTGCCCTCTGTATTCCTTATGTCTGTGTTTCCATGTGTTTCCCTGTGCTGCTTTCCCTGACATGCAGCTCAGGGGTTAAGTTTATTGCTCGTTGAGCTTCTGCTGGTGATATGGGCTGATTACTCCCCTATTTAAAGCCACGGGCCCATATCACCATGCTCTTGCATCCTGGTTCACTTCAGCTACAGATTTGTTCCTGAGAGCTCCATGTTATTCTATCCTAGTTCTTTCTCAGTGTTTCCCCCTTGTCTGAGTTCTAGGTTTCTGATTGACTTCCTGGTATTGACCCTCTGGCCTGGCTGACGGATTTTCTCTGGTGCTATATCCCCGCTTTGGCTCAAGGTATACATTTTGGTTTTGACCCCTGGCTTATTTATTAACGACTCTTCTGGACATCCCTAGCTGTTCTGTGCATATTGTATTATATGTTGTGTATCCCTGTAGACCACGGCTTTTGTATATTGAAGTCCTTCCCTGCAAGTTGTTGAGTATACTCCTTCAGGTGTCTGTGTTTTCCCCAGGACTCTGCACGGCTACAAAGGTAACCTTTTTCTATTAGTGCAGATTCAGCCACTCTAAGGACCGATCTATCAGTATAGGGCTCCTTCGGTATAGCCGTGCAGAGGTCCCCAGTGTCTCCTTTGGTTTATTTCCTTATCCTGATTGTTGTGTCACGCATCTCTGCATATAGCAGCTTTTCCTCTTACCTGGGCCCTACTTGGCGCATGCCAGGTACCGCCATTGTGGCTGAGCGTGACATAATGCAAGAGCCAACCATAAAGCCCGCAGAGCTGCGTAAATTGTTTGAATCCATGCTGCACCTGTTTGATGATTTCATGTCTAAGTGGAAGGGGTTAATGGACACAGCTTTTCTCCCTTCTAATGATCAAGCTGTTCTAGAAAGCAGGGTACGTGGTCCGCTTCCCCCTGAGGAAATGAATAGAAGGCGAACTGACAAGCTCTGTTTCTATTGCGCCAGTTCATTGCATTTTATTTCATGCTGCCCGCTCAAGCCAGTGTGCGCTGAGGCTGGCAAGATGCCAGTGTGCGCTGAGGCTGGCAAGATGCCAGTGCGCGCTGAGGCTGGCAAGATGCCTGCTATGCCCACGACCCACAGTCGGGTCACCAAAGCCAGGTCCCATTATAAATCCAAAGTAATCAGACCTTGTACCGTCCAGGTTTAGGAGAGCCCTTCCTAGGGCAACCAGACCTGTGGAGGGGGCAACTGATGTTAATGACCTTGCTGAATATTCTGACGATGGGTCAGATGGTGCCAGGCCCCCTACTGGGTCAGATGGCATCAGACCCTGCCATGTATCCAAGGTCAGACCCCCTTTACCGTCCAGGCCTAGGAGAGCCCTTCCAGGGGTAACCAGGTCTGTGGAGGGGGTAACTGACATCTCAGACCCAGTCGAGTATTCCCCTTTTGATCCCGAGGTACAAATGGAGTTTGACTCCTTCTCGGCCAGGGAGTCAAAGGATGAAGCCATGGAGGTTATTCCCATTAATGCCTCTCATATGTGGCCTCGCCAAACGGCCAGACACCCTAATGGTGGTCCAGGGCGTAAGATTGTTAAAGGCTGTATTACCTGCGGTGCTGTACGCTTATCTGCATCACCCACCGCACTCATAGTGCCAGGTAGCAAGGCCACAATTATGGGGTCTGGCGATGGGGTCACAGCCAAGGAGTTTGGTGGGGAACTGCTATCATGTTGCCTTTGTCTGACAGTGAAGTTGTTACGCCCGTGGCTGGCAAGCTTCCAGTCAAGCCAGTCCCAAGCTGTGTGCCAGTGGTGCCAGTCCCAAGCTGTGTGCCAGTGGTGCCAGTCCCAAGCTGTGTGCCAGTGGTGCCAGTCCCAAGCTGTGTGCCAGTGGTGCCAGTCCCAAGCTGTGTGCCAGTGGTGCCAGTCCCAAGCTGTGTGCCAGCGGTGCCAGTCCCAAGCTGTGTATCAGCGGTGCCAGAAACCCAGTCAAGCTGTGTGTCAGCGGTGCCAGTCCCAAGCTGTGTGTCAGCAGTGCCAGAAACCCAGTTAAGCTGTGTGTCAGCGGTGCCAGTACCAAGCTGTGTGTCAGCGGTGCCAGAAACCCAGTCAAGCTGTGTGCCAGCGGTGCCAGTCCCAAGCTGTGTGCCCGTATCAAGCTGTGTGTCAGCAGTGCCAGAAACCCAGTTAAGCTGTGTGCCAGCGGTGCCAGTCCCAAGCTGTGTGCCAGTACCAAGCTGTGTGTCAGCAGTGCCAGAAACCCAGTTAACCTGTGTGTCAGCGGTGCCAGAAACCCAGTTAAGCTGTGTGTCAGCGGTTCCAGAAACCCAGTCAAGCTGTGTGTCAGCGGTTCCAGAAACCCAGTCAAGCTGTGTGTCAGTGGTTCCAGAAACCCAGTCAAGCTGTGTGTCAGCGGTTCCAGAAACCCAGTCAAGCTGTGTGTCAGCGGTTCCAGAAACCCAGTCAAGCTGTGTGTCAGCGGTTCCAGAAACCCAGTCAAGCTGTGTGTCAGCGGTTCCAGAAACCCAGTCAAGCTGTGTGTCAGCGGTTCCAGAAACCCAGTCAAGCTGTGTGTCAGCGGTTCCAGAGCCTCATTGCAGTCACACTGTGCCCATGTCCCACAGTGGTTCCACCAGTGTCTTGTCCTGTGATAGGGTTACCCCTCTCAAGTCCCGCTCTAAGAGGAGACGAAAGAGGGTGAAAAACCCCAGTCGCATTGGGTCCGAGGATGCCACTCTTCGCCCAGGGTCCGAGAATATCACGCTCCTTTCCGAGTCTGATAAGGCTGTATTCCTAGCTTACCTTGAGGAATCTCAGCAATCAGGGAGTCTGGTTGGTAAAATGTTTCCTAAAGGGAGAAATGTTCCTAATGGTTTTGTGAGAACTCCTTCTGGGTTACTGGTCCGGGTGGCACACTGGGTTGTGTTCCAGCGATTCCCTAGTCTCATGGAGAATTTTGCTGAAGATTCAGACGACTCAGAAGACTGAGTGTGTCTTGTTTTTTTTGGATTTTTGTAGGTGCCCTGAGGTCACCCTTTTTGGAGGGGGCTACTGTCACGTTCCCACATTCCAACCCTGTCTCCCTGCCCTCTGTATTCCTTATGTCTGTGTTTCCATGTGTTTCCCTGAGCTGCTTTCCCTGACATGCAGCTCAGGGGTTAAGTTTATTGCTTGTTGAGCTTCTGCTGGTGATATGGGCTGATTACTCCCCTATTTAAAGCCATGGGCCCATATCACCATGCTCTTGCATCCTGGTTCACTTCAGCTACAGATTTGTTCCTGAGAGCTCCCTGTTTTTCTATCCTAGTTCTTTCTCAGTGTTTCCCCCTTGTCTGAGTTCTAGGTTTCTGATTGACTTCCTGGTATTGACCCTCTGGCCTGGCTGACGGATTTTCTCTGGTGCTATATCCCCGCTTTGGCTCAAGATATACGTTTTGGTTTTGACCCCTGGCTTATTTATTAATGACTCTTCTGGATATCCCTAGCTGTTCTGTGCATATTGTATTATATGTTGTGTATCCCTGTAGACCACGGCTTTTGTATATTGAAGTCCTTCCCTGCAAGTTGTTGAGTATACTCCTTCAGGTGTCTGTGTTTTCCCCAGGACTCTGCACGGCTACAAAGGTAACCTTTTTCTATTAGTGCAGATTCAGCCACTCTAAGGACCGATCTATCAGTATAGGGCTCCTTCGGTATAGCCGTGCAGAGGTCCCCAGTGTCTCCTTTGGTTTATTTCCTTATCCTGATTGTTGTGTCACGCATCTCTGCATATAGCGGCTTTTCCTCTTACCTGGGCCCTACTTGGAGCATGCCAGGTACCGCCATTGTGGCTGAGCGTGACATAACCTAACCCTAAAACAAACACAAATAACCTAACTTTAAAACAGCACAAATAGTAACCCTAAAACAACACAAATAGTAACCTAACCCTAAAACAACACAAATAGTAACCTAACCCTAAAACAACACAAATAGTAACCTAACCTTTAAACAAGCACAAATAGTAACCTAACCTTAAAACATAGAAACATACATAGAAACATAGAAAATGTCGGCAGATAAGAACCTTTCGGCCCGTCTAGTCGCCCAATTACATGGAAACTTTAAATGGATTTATCTTTTGTTTAGGATAGCCTTATGCCTATCCCATGCTTGCTTAAATTCAATTACTCTTTTGGCCTCTACCACTTCAACTGGAAGGCTGTTCCATGTATCTACCACCCTCTCAGTAAAATAATGCTTCCTGATGTTACATTTATTTATTTATAAAGGATTTTACCAGGAAGGATACATTGAGATTTCTCTCGTTTTCAAGTATGTCCTGGGTTCAAGAACATTGAAGTGTTACAGTTACAGAAATACAAAGTAATCCAATGCAAGATATTAAAAAACAACACAAATATACAGATTAACAGAAAATAAATATGTAGAAAAATAGTCATTATGTTACATGTTTACAGGTGCATTCTGTATTGAGGTATGTTAGTAAGGAGCTCTTGAGTGACATAAGACTGGAAGATTTGATGGTATCTGGGAGGTTATTCCATAATTGTGGTGCTCTGTAGGAAAATGAGGATCGAGCCACTGTCTTTTTGTATTGTGGTATTGCAAGTAAGGTGCTGGTCCTGGATCGGAGGTTATAGGATGAGGGAGCTGCTGGGGGAAGCAGCATATTCAGGTAGGGTGGCAGCTTCCCAGAAAAGCTCTTAAACACCAGGCTGGAAAGGTGAAGGGTGCGTCTAGATTCCAGCGATGGCCAGTTTAGCTCTTTTAACATGTCACAATGGTGGGTCATGTAGTTACATTGTAGCACAAAGCGGCAGAATGAGTTACACAATGTAGTAAGTTTCTGAAGATGTAGTGTACGCAGCTGCCCCACAAACACATCTCCGTAATCAATAGCCTGCATAAGCATTTGTTGTACAATTTGCTTTCTTACCACGGGGCTCAGGCAGGATTTGTTTCTGTACAGGGCGCCTAGTTTGGGGTAAAGTTTAGATGAGAGTTTTTCGATGTGAGGGCCAAAGGATAGATTAGGGTCCAACCACATACCTAGATATTTGAGAGAAGTGACTGTGGTCAGCGTGCCATTTGATTTTGTCCCCACAAAGGTTTTTAAACCTTTGCCCCTCTAATATAAGACTATGTCCTCTTGTTTTGCTACTTTGTTTCCTTTTAAATATACTCCCTTCCTCTACCTTGTGGATTCCCTTTACGTATTTAAATGTTTCTATCATGTCTCCTCTGTCTCGTCTTTTTTCCAAGCTGTACATGTTAAGATCATTAAGCCTTTCCTGGTAACTTTTCTCCTTCAAGCCGTACACCATTTTAGTAGCCCTTCTCTGAACTCTCTCTAAGATGTCTATATCCTTCTGGAGATACGGTCTCCAGTACTGCACACAGTACTCCAAGTGAGGTCTCACCAGTGCTCTGTACAGTGGCATGAGCACTTCCCTTTTCCTACTGCTAATACCTCTCCCTACACAACCAAGCATTCTGCCAGCATTTCCAAGCATTCTGCCAGCATTTCCTGCTGCTCTATTACATTGACTACTTACCCTTAGATCCTCTGAAATAATAATCCCTAAATCCCAACCCTAAGGCTGGGGTCAGACCAGCGCACTTTTAACGTGCGTTCTGGCGCACATAATTACGGTCGCACTAGCAGCAGATGACGGGCAATGACGGCCAATATACGATGTACGGCCGCACAAAAGTCCGACTGTGCAACGCAAGTGGAATTTGAACGCATTTTTCTGAGAACACTGAACCGCTAGTACTGAGTGCGCAGCTGCGGCATAGCGGCGTGTTTGCGTGATTAGGAGATGTCAGACACTGCTAATGTCCAGCCTACATAACGTCCAGACGCAAAAAGAGTTTTATTGACGATCCGTACAAAGTCACGCCCGAAAATGCGCGTCGTCTGACCGTTTTTGCGCATTCCGTGAAAAAATACGTCAATGCGTTCGGACGCACTTTTTCACGTTCGCGGGGAAAATGCTTTCGTCTGACCCTAGCCTCAGATGTTGAGGTTAGGACTGTATCAAATATTTTATATTCAGCCCTTGGGTTTTAAGTCCCAGGTGCATTATCTTGCACTTAAACACAGTTACCTCAAAAAAGAGGACAAATACCCTAATTATTAATAATAAAAGCAATTCTTTATTAATATACTTTAAAAATTATTAGCACCACTCAATAGTAATTAGTTCCAATGACAAAATAGTGATCTGCCTATAGTAATTCAGTCGCTAATTTTTGATACCTGGCTACCTCAGATACCAAATTATTCGATGAATGATCAATCATAGAGGTGATTTGTCAATTAATATAGTGTAAAGTAGAGGCGGTACGCTAAACTGCTAAATAAATGATGATTCGAGGTAGTTTAGCCAATTCAATTGTTGTATCAGGTGCATCAGCATTCACACCTTCCAATTCAAAAACATTACTCAAATTGTTTATCAAATGCACTCAGTAGGATTAGACTTGATTTGGAAATAAATTGTCTAATATTTTATCAAAAGAGTCATTAGAATTAGTTTTCATTTGAAGGGATTAGCTGCTTTCTTGAGAATGAAACTGATGTCCGCACCACAAATTGCTTATATTACAAGTCCCATCAAATTAAGAGACCACGGTCACAATTAGTAGACTGACAAATAAATTGATTTGTATGAAGAGAACATTAAAACACTGTAGGCCTCAATTGCTTTCACGATTGTTCTTTAAGATTTGCGACAAGAAAGTGAAGCCGCCAATATGCAGGGAGATTAAAGATAGTTGCAGTATAATATCCTCAGATCAAAAAGTATTGTCAATTCATCAGATAGTAACAATGTCTAAATTATTAGACTGGCAAATTGATTTATATGAAGAGAACAATACTTAAACACTGTGAGCCTCAATTGCTTTCACAATTATTCTTTAAGATCTGCAAAAAAAGTGAAGCCGCCAATATGCAGGGAGGATTAAAAATAATTGCAACATAATATCCTCAGATCAAAAAGTAATGTCAGTTTATCAGATTGTAACAATGCCTAAATAAACTTCTCTAAGGTGCTCTGTACATTCAATATGAAACACCGCTATTAATCTACACACTTGTATTTAGAACCAAACAATACACCTCCTCAGGTATGTTGAGTCACCAGTATCGACAGATAGCTCTTTAAGCTGTCACAAACAACCATACATAAATATTGGAAGCCTCATAGGCAAAATATTTTATCATTTTACAGAACTTGTTAACATCTTATTGATGATAGAAATGTATCATTCTGCTATATTAGCATGAACCTGTTCAACGCGCGTTTCCTTGCCGCACTACCGGCAATTTCATCAGGAGCTCCTATTGAGTGCATTTGATAAACAATTTGAATAATGTTTTTGAATTGGAAGGTGTGAATGCTGGTGCTCCTGATACAACAATTGAATTGGCTAAACTACCTCGAATACAAACCAATTTATTTGTCAGTCTACTAATTGTGACCGTGGTCTCTTAATTTGATGGGACTTGTAATATAAGCAATTTGTGGTGCGGACATCAGTTTCATTCTCAAGAAAGCAGCTAATCCCTTCAAATGAAAACTAATTCAAATGACTCTTGATAAAATATTAGACAAATTATTTCCAAATCAAGTCTAATCCTATTGAGTGCATTTGATAATTTGAGCTTGGGAAGCCTTCTAAGTGAAGTCTTCAAAGTGAGCACTTACAGGAGATCTTCTGGTGAGTGATTTTGATTTTTGTTTCAAACAGATCTTTTCTATTCATCTTAAGGTTTTAAGTTAGGTCTGGTGTGTAAATTAGGTTAGGCTGGTGACTCATTCCTCTTACTGATTAGCATACAATTGGAATCAATTGCGTGCTATTTGCTAAGGTGGTTAAATTTGTCCACTCCTTGCTGGGGGAGGTGTTCTTAGGTGACTATATAAAGCTTGTGGAATATTAGCTTGGTCTAATTGAGCTTGGGAAGCCTTCTAAGTGAAGTCTTCAAAGTGAGCACTTACAGGAGATCTTCTGGACATACTCTGGAGGTAGTCTGAGGTTAGACAGGAGGTAGAAAACCTACAAAAAGGTAAGATTTGTTGGTTTAAATCCATTCTTTTATAATGGCAGGCTTGGTCCAGTGTAAGAGCTGTCATGCATTTGTTTTTAGATCCAATTTTTGGAGGTTTGGAGTGTGCCTGATATGTAGGCAGCTCTCTTTATTGCAGCAGGAAATTGCCTGTTTGAAGTCTGAGATTTGTAAATTATCTGTTACACAAACTCAGGCTATGGCTATGGCTGTTACAAAGCCACTGCCACAGAGGCCTCCTAGGAGCGGCAGATGGACTACTGTAGGATCTGGTAGACTTAGAGTTGTGGATAGAAGGCATGTCCCACAGTCTGTGGCTCTTCTTAATTCTTTTGAGGCACTTTCAGAGTGTAGTGGTGAGACGGAAGTAGGCTCAGACACCATAGTTGAGTAACCACCATCCCCTATGCCTAAGGAATGCAGGACTGCAACCAAGAACAATAAGGAAAAGGTGGGACATGATAGAAGGCAATTGTTGCTGGGTGATTCTATCATAAGAGGTGTTGAGCTGGAGAGTAGTGGTTTGGTGAGATGTCTTCCTGGGGCTACTGCTCGTAGAGACAAGAGAAGTATTCTCAATATTGTCAAACAAGCAAAGCAGCAAGGGGAAGTGGATGTTCTAGTCCATCTAGGGACAAATGACTTGGCTAGCAATGAGGTTTCTGAGATTAAGGAAGATTTTTGTGTTCTTGGAGGTGAAATACAGCAGATTGCATCCACTGTGTCACTCTCTGAAGTTTTGCCTGTGCATAACATTCAGGATAGGCAGATGCGCAATAGGGAATTTAATTTGTGGCTTCAGGAATGGTGTCGAGAGCAAGGATTTGGCTTTGTGTCCCATGATAGCTCTAATTGGAGCAGAAAGGAACTGTATAAAAAAGATGGTTTGCATCTTACTCATAGGGGAACATATGTTCTCAGTGAGAAGTTCAAAGGTTTCGCAAAGAAATAATTAAACTAGGAGGGGGGGGGGACAAAAGGGTAAAAAACAATCTGCCTGATTGTCCCCCAAAACTAAATCGGAGGGTGCAAGCAACATGCGGGGAAAAAAATGACAAGCTCAGAGTCGTGTCTATAAATGTTCGCAGTTTAGTCAATAAAATCAATGAACTGGAGGCAACGATGGCAGCTGAAAAAGTAGATTTAGTGGCGGTTACTGAGACATGGTTCAGTGAGAAAAATAACTGGGACATAACAATACCGGGGTACTCTTTATATAGAAAACACAGAGAAGGTAGGAAAGGAGGAGGAGTGGCCCTGTATGTGAAAAACAACATAAAAAACGAACCAAATAAAAGTGAGCGAGGTGAACATAGAGTCAGTTTGGGTTACGCTAACATTTGGCAATCATACAGTAGCTCGTGTAGGTGTGATCTATAGACCCCCTGGACAAGTAGAAGAGCTAGATAATCTGCTGCTTGAGGAAATAGCCAAAATGGCAATGAAGGGGGAAGTTATTATCATGGGGGACTTTAATCTTCCTGATGTGAACTGGAACACCAAAACAGCTGGGTGCACCAGGAGTACAGATATTCTAAACTCCCTACTGGGATTATCTCTAACACAAGTAGTTGAGGAGCCGACCCGTAAAGAGGCCATATTGGATTTAATACACACAAATGGAGGTTTGGTATCGGACGTTGTTGTAGGTGAAAATTTGGGATCTAGTGATCACCAGTCAGTGTGGTTTAATATAAGAACAGGGATGGAGCCGCACCACACAAAAACAAAAGTTTTAGACTTTAAAAAACAGACTTTTCTAAAATGAGACTTTGTGTGAAGGAGTCATTATCAGACTGGAGGAGTTTAAAGGGAGTCCAGGAGAAATGGGATTATTTAAAGGAAGCATTATTGAAGGCCACAGGCAATTGCATTCGACTTGTTAGCAAAAACAAAAAAGGGAAGAAACCACTGTGGTACTCTGCCGAAGTGGCCAAAATAGTGAAGAACAAAAAGACAGCATTCAATAATTATAAAAAAACTCAGCGTGAAGAGGATAGGCAAACCTATAAGATTAGGCAGAAAGAGGCAAAGCAATTTATAAGAGCTTCCAAAGCACACGCAGAAGAGAAAATAGCTCAGTCAGTAAAAAAGGGGGACAAAACATTTTTTAGATACATAAACGAGAAAAGTAAAACAAGGATTAGTTAGATTAAAAACAAAGGAAGGAAGGTATGTAGAAGAGGATAAAAGTCTCGCTGACTGCCTCAATGAATATTTTTGTTCAGTCTTTGCAGAAGAAAAGGGACCTCAGTTAGGAGGAAACACTAACGAGACATTTACATATGAGTTTACAGAGGAGGAGGTTCTACAGCAGCTGTCTAAAGTAAAGACAAATAAGTCAATGGGGCCTGATGGGATCCACCCTAAAGTATTAAAAGAGCTCAGTGATGTAATAGCAAAACCGTTAGCAAGGATTGGTTAAATAAATCTGTTAACGGGAGTCGTCCCAGAAGACTGGAAATTAGCAAATGTTGTGCCCATTCACAAGAAGGGTAGTAGGGAGGAATCTGGGAACTATAGGTCAGTTAGTCTTACGTCAGTAGTGGGGAAATTAATGGAAACCATGTTAAAGGAAAGGATTGTTGACCATCTAAAAACACATAGATTACAGGATCAGAAACAACATGGGTTTACCTCAGGGAGATCATGCCAAACTAATCTTATTGATTTTTTTGATTGGGTAACAAAAATAATAGACACAGGTGGTGCAGTAGACATTGCTTATTTAGATTTCAGTAAGGCTTTTGATACTGTTCCGCATAGAAGGCTTATCAATAAATTGCAATCTTTGAGCTTGGATTCCAATATTGTTGAATGGATTAGGCAGTGGCTGAGTGACAGGCAACAGAGGGTTGTGGTAAATGGAGTTTATTCGGCGCAAGGTCTTGTTACCAGTGGGGTACCTCAGGGGTCAGTACTTGGACCCATTCTATTTAATATTTTTATTAGTGATATTGCAGAAGGTATTAATTGAAAAGTATGTCTTTTTGCTGATGACAAAGATTTGCAACAGGGTTGACGTTCCTGGAGGGATCAGCCAAATGACAAATGATTTAGGTAAACTAAAAAAATGGTCGGAGCTGTGGCAATTGAGTTTTAATGTGGATAAGTGCAAGATAATGCACCTGGGACGTAAAAACCCAAGGGCTGAATATAGAATATTTGATACAGTCCTAACCTCAACATCTGAGGAAAGGGATTTAGGGGTTATTATTTCAGAGGATCTAAGGGTAAGTAGTCAATGTAATAGAGCAGCAGGAAATGCTGGCAGAATGCTTGGAAATGCTGGCAGAATGCTTGGTTGTGTAGGGAGAGCCTGTATTAGCAGTAGGAAAAGGGAAGTGCTCATGCCACTGTACAGAGCACTGGTGAGACCTCACTTGGAGGACTGTGTGCAGTACTGGAGACCGTATCTCCAGAAGGATATAGACATCTTAGAGAGAGTTCAGAGATGGGCTACTAAAATGGTGTACGGCTTGAAAGAGAAAAGTTACCAGGAAAGGCTTAATGATCTTAACATGTACAGCTTGGAAAAAAGACGAGACAGAGGAGATATGATAGAAACATTTAAATACGTAAAGGGAATCCACAAGGTAGAGGAAGGGAGTATATTTAAAAGGAAACAAAGTAGCAAAACAAGAGGACATAGTCTTAGATTAGAGGGGCAAAGGTTTAAAAGTAACATCAGGAAGCATTATTTTAATGAGAGGGTGGTGGATACATGGAACAGCCTTCCAGTTGAAGTGGTAGAGGCCAAAACAGTAATTGAATTTAAGCAGGCATGGGATAGGCATAAGGCTATCCTAAACAAAAGATACAGTTGTGTTCAAAATTATTCAACCCCCACTGAAATTGAGTGTTTTGGCCAGTTTGACATTGATTTTGATCATTCAGTCATCTTGCTTACAATTAAATCAAAGAGGCACGTGTAGGTCAGACAAATATAACATAACATTTATAATGAAATAAGCACAAATGTCTTTTCTGTGCTCACATCATTATCAGTTTTATTCAACCCA
Source organism: Leptobrachium leishanense (assembly GCA_009667805.1). Lineage (NCBI taxonomy): Eukaryota > Metazoa > Chordata > Amphibia > Anura > Megophryidae > Leptobrachium > Leptobrachium leishanense. The sequence goes on along the minus strand of RXON01000755.1, from coordinate 58,336 downwards.
AGTGACATTCAATCTTAGTACTTAGTACAACATCCTTTTACAGTTATAACAGCTTTTAAACGTGAAGCATAGCTTGACACAAGTGTCTTGCAGCGATCTACGGGTATCTTCGCCCATTCGTCATGGGCAAAAGCCTCCAGTTCAGTCACATTCTTAGGCTTGCGCACTGCAACTGCTTTCTTTAAGTCCCACCAGAGGTTCTCAATCGGATTTAAGTCAGGTGACTGCGATGGCCACTCCACAATGTTCCAGCCTTTAATCTGCAACATGCTCTAGTGGACTTGGAGGTATGCTTGGGATCATTGTCCTGTTGAAAGGTCCAACGTCTCCCAAGCCTCAGGTTTGTGACGGACTGCATCACATTGTCATCCAATATCTCCTGGTACTGAAGAGAATTCATGGTACCTTGCACACGCTGAAGCTTCCCTGTACCTGCAGAAGCAAAACAGCCCCAAAGCATGATTGACCCCCGCCATGCTTCACAGTAGGCAAGGTGTTCTTTTCTTCATAGGCCTTGTTCTTCCTCCTCCAAACATAGCGTTGATCCATGGGCCCAAACAGTTCTAATTTTGTTTCATCAGTCCACAGAACACTATCCCAAAACTTCTGTGGTTTGTCCACATGACTTTTGGCATACTGCAGTCGACTCCTCTTATCTTTGGAGACAGCAAGGGGTGCGCCTGGGAGTTCTGGCATGGAGGCCTTCATTACGCAGTGTGCGCCGTATTGTCTGAGCTGAAACTTCAGTACCCACATCTGACAAATCTTTTCTCAGTTCCTCAGCAGTCACACGGGGACTTTTCTCCACTCTACGCTTCAGGTAGCGCACAGCAGTCGAAGTCAGCATCTTCTTTCTGCCACGACCAGGTAGCGTTTCAACAGTGCCCTTTGCCTTGAATTTGCGAATGATGCTTCCTATGGTCTCTCTTGGTATGTTTAACATCTTTGCAATCTTCTTATAGCCTTGCCCTTCCTGTGAAGAGTAATCACCTCTTCTCTTGTCTTCCTGGACCATCTTCTTGACTTCACCATGTTTGTAACCACACCAGTAAATGTCTAGAAGGAGCTGAGTATCACAGTCATTTTAAAGCTGCCTAATTGGTGCTTATTATGCTTTATTGCTGCTCCGTGACATCCACAGGTGTTTTCAATACCTGATTGAAAACACTTGAATGAACCTCTGTTCTTCAGAGTGGTAGTCTTTAAGGGGTTGAATAATTGTTGTCAATGAAGAATTCACAAAAGAAACATTTACTACTGTATTACAAAACCAATTGATGTCATTTTAGTTGCATATTGTTCTTTAAAAAAGTCCTTGTAGGATTTCATTCTGAATACAATTACAAATGTCACTAAATTCCCTAAAACCCTTTACAGCATGGGGGGTTTATTATTATTATTATTCTTTATTTATAAAGCGCCAGCATATTCCGCAGCGCTGTACAATAAGCACAGTATAGACAGGGTTACAATACATTGAACAACATTTGACAAACAGTACAGGAGGAGATGAGGGCCCTATTCCCGTAGGAACTCACAATCTGGGAGGGTTGGGTTGGAAACAGGAGGAGAGGACTGTAAGGTGAGAGTGATTGATGGTTGCGTCAGTGAGTGGGTGGTAGGCTTCCCTAAATAGGAATGTTTTAAGGGAGCGTTTGAAGGAAGAGAAGTTAGGGGAAAGTCTGACAGTACGAGGGAGAGCGTTCCAGAGAGTGGGGGCTGCGCGTGAGAAATCCTGCAGTCTATCATGGGAAGAGGTGATGCGGGGAGAAGCTAGGCGCAGGTCACTGTTTGACCTTAGGGAGCGGGCTGGGGTGTATTTGGTGATTAGTGAGGACAGGTAGTGGGGAGCTGAGTTAGTGAGGGTTGAATAATTTTGAACACAACTGTAAATCCAGGTAAAGTATCCATGTAATTGGGCAGACTAGATGGGCCGAAAGGTTCTTATCTGCCGACACTTTTCTATGTTTCTATAAACAATTTGAGTAATGTTTTTGAATTGGAAGGTGTGAATGCTGATGCACCTGATACAACAATTGAATTGGCTAAACTACCTCGAATCATCATTTATTTAGCAGTTTAGCGTACCGCCTCTACTTTACACTATATTAATTGACAAATCACCTCTATGATTAATCATTCATCGAATAATTTGGTATCTGAGGTAGCCAGGTATCAAAAATTAGCGACTGAATTACTATAGGCAGATCACTATTTTGTCATTGGAACTAATTACTATTGAGTGGTGCTAATAATTTTTAAAGTATATTAATAAACAATTGCTTTTATTATTAATAATTAGGGCATTTGTCCTCTTTTTTGAGGTAACTGTGTTTACTAATAAGGGTGTTTAGTCACCAAATCCCGTATTTCAGTTCTCAAAGTACTGCGGGGAAGATTCTTAATCTATCTCTGCATTTTGTCAAGTTATCTTGCACTTATCCACATTAAAACTCAATTGCCACAACTCCGACCATTTGTTTAGTTTACCTAAATCATTTGTCATTTGGCTGATCCCTCCAGGAACGTCAACCCTGTTGCAAATCTTTGTGTCATCAGCAAAAAGACATACTTTTCCATTAATACCTTCTGCAATATCACTAATAAAAATATTAAATAGAATGGGTCCAAGTACTGACCCCTGAGGTACCCCACTGGTAACAAGACCTTGTGCCGAATAAACTCCATTTACCACAACCCTCTGTTGTCTGTCACTCAGCCACTGCCTAATCCATTCAACAATATTGGAATCCAAACTCAAAGATTGCAATTTATTGATAAGCCTTCTATGCGGAACAGTATCAAAAGCCTTACTGAAATCTAAATAAGCAATGTCTACTGCACCACCTGTGTACACCTAACCTAAATAGTAACCTAACCCTAACCCTAAAACAAACACATATAGTAACCTAACCCTAAAACAAGCACAAATAGTAACCTAACCCTAAGGCTAGGGTCAGACGAGCGTGATTTCTACGGACTGTACGTCAGTACGGAAACAAGTAAGTGGCCACACAGTCAGTTTATTCACTGACGTATATTTTGACGGATGTAGGAGGGAAAATAAATAAAAGCAAAACCATTTTGTCCGTGAAAAATGCTGGAGGTATAAATGCAGTCTGTCTGACCACTTTCCATCACTCACACACAAAGCTTTGCAGACGTTGCGGACGCAGCGCACTTTGTGCGGCCGTTCTATGGTTGTACGTTCTTGCCTGCCTTGCGTCCGTTTGCCGCGGCCGTTGTGCGTCCGCAGTTCAGTGCGGACGTACTTTGTGTAACAGGCTCCAATGGGCTTTCTGTCATGCTATCACGGACGTACTTTTAGGCGCAATCACGGACGTGTGAACACTACCTCGTCTGACCCCTGCCTAAACAACACAAATAGTAACCTAACCCTAAAACAACACAAATAGTAACCTAACCTAAAACAACACAAATAATATCCTAACCCTAAAAACAACACAATAATATCCTAACCCTAAAACAAGCACAAATAGTAACCTAACCCTAAAACAACACAAATAATAACCTAACCCTAAAACAAGCACAAATAGTAACCTAACCCTAAAACAACACAAATAGTAACCTAACCCTAAAACAACACAAATAATAACCTAACCCTAAAACAAGCACAAATAGTAACCTAACCCTAAAACAAGCACAAATAGTAACCTAACCCTAAAACAACACAAATAATATCCTAACCCTAAAACAACACAAATAGTAACCTAACCCTAAAACAAGCACAAATAGTAACCTAACCCTAAAACAACACAAATAGTAACCTAACCCTAAAACAACACAAATAGTAACCTAACCCTAAAACAACACAAATAATATCCTAACCCTAAAACAACACAAATAGTAACCTAACCCTAAAACAAGCACAAATAGTAACCTAACCCTAAAACAAGCACAAATAGTAACCTAACCCTAAAACAACACAAATAATATCCTACCCTAAAAACAACACAAATAATAATCCTAACCCTAACAAAAACAAATAGTAACCTAACCCTAAAACAAGCACAAATAGTAACCTAACCCTAAAACAACACAAATAATAACCTAACCCTAAAACAAGCACAAATAGTAACCTAACCCTAAAACAAGCACAAATAGTAACCTAACCCTAACACAAGCACAAATAGTAACCTAACACAAGCACAAATAGTAACCTAACCCTAAAACAAGCACAAATAGTAACCTAACCCTAAAACAAGCACAAATAGTAACCTAACCCTAACACAAGCACAAATAGTAACCTAACCCTAACACAAGCACAAATAATACCCTAACCCTAAAACAAGCACAAATAGTAACCTAACCCTAAAACAAGCACAAATAGTAACCTAACCCTAACACAAGCACAAATAGTAACCTAACCCTAACACAAGCACAAATAATATCCTAACCCTAAAACAAGCACAAATAGTAACCTAACCCTAACACAAGCACAAATAGTAACCTAACCCTAACACAAGCACAAATAGTAACCTAACCCTAACACAAGCACAACTAATATCCTAACCCTAACACAAGCACAAATAATAACCTAACCCTAACACAAGCACAAATAGTAACCTAACCCTAACACAAGCACAAATAGTAACCTAACCCTAAAACAAGCACAAATAGTAACCTAACCCTAACACAAGCACAAATAGTAACCTAACCCTAAAACAAGCACAATTAGTAACCTAACCCTAAAACAAGCACAAATAGTAACCTAACCAGAAAACAACACAAATAATATCCTAACCCTAAAACAAGCACAAATAGTAACCTAACCCTAAAACCAGCACAAATAGTAACCTAACCCTAAAACAACACAAATAATATCCTAACCCTAAAACAAGCACAAATAGTAACCTAACACAAGCACAAATAGTAACCTATCCTTAAAACACAAATAATAACCTAACCCTAAAACCAGTACAAATAGTAACCTAACCCTAAAACAACACAAATAATATCCTAACCCTAAAACAACACAAATAATAACCTAACCCTAAAACAACACAAATAATATCCTAACCCTAAAACAAGCAAATAGTAACCAGGGGGTGGAGCTAGCTGTGGAAGCGAGCGGCCACATTTTACAGAGCTCCTGCTAGCTTTCTGACTTTTTGATGCTTTATATCGCTCGTTTTCCACAAACTCGCACATTATTGTCCCTGTACTATCTCCTACGCTCTGGAGGACGTGCTTTGTGCTGCCTTGTGCACTCGGTGGTTGATTCCGGTTCCCAGAGGGCTCGGGCCTATACCTCAGGCCTACCTTAGCTGCGTATTTCGGAAGCCTCTGTGGAGTTGGACAGTGCCTCCTTGGACTTGGCCGACAGCATGGGTAAAAAGCAACCCCCCCAGTGCTCCCTCGAAGAGTGGCTCCCACCAACGGGACATAAGGGAATCCATGATGCGGGGGTCAGCTACTCTGAGAACGTCAGCCCCCTCCCCCATTCCATCGGGATACAGGTCCACCGACGAGGAGAGCGCTTACTGGCCCCAAGATGTTGGAGCTGGGGTATCCTGGCTCTCCCCATCGTCCCAGTCACTGGGGTCACAACCTGCATCTACGGCGGTTAAGAAGCGGGCAAAGAAGAAGCGGAGGGCCGCAATGGCAGCGACCTTGGCAGCCGCACATGCCCTCCCACAGGGAGACCGGCCAGAGGACCTGCAACCCTCCGCTGCTTGCAGCATGACCTCGGACTGCAAAGGCTCCTCTCCGGAACCCCAGGGACCGGGTGCCTTGATGGGGCCACTTGGACCTAGCAATGTTATTTTGAATGCTGTGGAAGATGATCTCCCATCTATGAAGGGAGACCTTCACAGGATTTTAGCTGAAATCAGAGAAATGTGGCGACCGGAGGTGGCGGCTGTTCGAGCTGTGGTGGAGGTGATCCGGACCCAGGTGACAGTGATACATGTGAAGGCAGATGAGGTCGAGCTGGAGCAGACCCGGCTATCTGGCCAGGTAGACAACCTTCGCTCTCAGGTGGAGGTTCTAACGCGCTCTGTGGAGACGCTGGAGTCACGGCATCATCGCCACAACATCCGGGTCAGAGGTATCCTGGACTCGGTCTCCACGGAGGCACTGCTGCCGTATGTGAGTCGGCTTGCGCTCCAGGTCTTGAGACTGCCACCTGCTATACTGGAGGTCATTGGAGCGGTGTTTCCCCCCAAAGGAAAACCTAGGGATGTCGTGGTGGTCTTTCGCGACGTGGCCTCGAAAGTTTTTGATTATGTTGGCCCCGGGGGCCTGGGATCCTATGCAGTTTGAGGGAGCCACGTTGGCTCTGTACCCAGTGGCGTAGCGTGGGTTGTCAGCGCCCGGGGCCAGCAAAGAATTGTGCGCCCCCCCCCAACCTGTGGACGTTATCGATATTGCCTCAGCTCACACATGGATTTGCCCCCAGCTCATGGATTTGCCCCAGCTCTCACATGGATTTGCCCCAGCTCTCACATGGATTTGCCCCCAGCTCATGGATTTGCCCCCAGCTCATGGATTTGCCCCCCAGCTCATGGATTTGCCCCCCAGCTCATGGATTTGCCCCCAGCTCATGGATTTGCCCAAGCTCATGGATTTGCCCCCCAGCTCACTCATGGATTTGCCCCCCAGCTCACTCATGGATTTGCCCCCAGCTCATGGATTTGCCCAAGCTCATGGATTTTCCCCCCAGCTCACTCATGGATGCCCCCCCAGCTCACTCATGGATTTGCCCCAGCTCACGGGGATTTGCCCCCAGCTCATAGATTTGCCCCCCAGCTCATGGATTTGCCCCCAGCTCATGGATTTGCCCCCCAGCTCATGGATTTGCCCAAGCTCATGGATTTGCCCCCCAGCTCACTCATGGATTTGCCCCCCAGCTCACTCATGGATTTGCCCCCCAGCTCTCACATGGATTTGCCCCCATCTCATGGATTTGCCCCAGCTCACTCATGGATTTGCCCCCATCTCATGGATTTGCCCCCATCTCATGGATTTGCCCCCAGCTCATGGATTTGCCCCCAGCCCTTACCTGGATATTGCTCCGGCGGGGGTTGAGGGGACCGGGACCCAGATGCCGGGCAGCGCGGGAGCGCCTGCCCGGTCTTTAACAGTCCGTCCTGTTAGGTGATGCCGCGCAGCCGGTCACGTGGTCCGGCCAATCAGGTGGTACAGAGACTCCGTACCACCTGATTAGCCGGACCACGTGACCGGCTGCGCACGCCGCGCAGCCGCATCACCTAACAGGACAGACTGTTAAAGACCGGGCAGGCGCTCCCGCGCTGCCCGGCATCTGCGTCCCCTCAACCCCCGGGCCAGTTTTAGGGGCGCAAATGCGCCCCTAACAAAACTGCGCCCGGGGCCACAGCCCCCCCAGCCCCCCCCACGCTACGCCACTGTCTGTACCACAATCTCCCTTTTATGACTCTGTGGCTCATCGCCGATTTCAAGATGTGTCGTCCATTCTCCGCCGTCAGGGGATTCAATACCGGTGGTGCCTGGCTGGCTCCTTGGTAGTAACTTATGCTAACGTTTCATACACGGTCACTGATCCTGCTACGGCCTGGACCGACTTGGCTGTTGCTGGCATTTCACTGGATGCGTTGGAGGTTCAGCCGGGATGAGACATGTTGCTGCCTTTTTACCCCCTGTCCCCGGGCAGGTCAGGGTCGCCACTGACTTATTTCCCTGAGTAGCGGAGATACCCAGTGTTTGTCGGTTTAATTTTTCTCGTTGCCTAGTCCCCTTCCCTATTTTCTTACCCCCCCCCCCCCAGCTCAGTTTTGCAGACTGTTTTGCTAGCTAAACTAGTGGATGCGCCTCTATATTGCAGATACACAAAGCATCACTCCCCCCTCCTTTTTTTCTTCTTTGCCGCTGGAGGACTTTCTGCTTCTTGGATGGCTCCTTACACACCCCTCCTTCCCCATATCTTTTGCCTGTTATTACATTCCGTAAAGTTAATTTGCTTGCTTTTTATTTACTGGCCCTGCACGGCCATATCTCGTTTGATTTCATGAGACTTTTTTTATAATTCTCTAAAGAATTAAAAAAAAAAAATAGTAACCTAACCCTAAAGCAAACACAAATAATAACCTAACCCTAACCCTAAAGCAAACACAAATAATAACCTAACCCTAACCCTAAAGCAAACACAAATAATAACCTAACCCTAAAGCAAACACAAATAATAACCTAACCCTAAAACAAACACAAATAATAACCTAACCCTAAAGCAAACACAAATAATAACCTAACCCTAAAGCAAACACAAATAATAACCTAACCCTAAAGCAAACACAAATAATAACTTAACCCTAAAACACACACACAAATAATAACCTAACCCTAAAGCAAACACAAATAATAACCTAACCCTAAAGCAAACACAAATAATACCCTAACCCTAAAACAAACACAAATAGTAACCTAACCCTAAAGCAAACACAAATAGTAACCTAACCCTAAAGCAAACACAAATAATAACCTAACCCTAAAGCAAACACAAATAATAACCTAACCCTAAAGCAAACACAAATAATAACCTAACCCTAAAACAAACACAAATAATAACCTAACCCTAAAACAAACACAAATAATAACCTAACCCTAAAGGAAACACAAATAATAACCTAACCCTAAAGCAAACACAAATAATAACTTAACCCTAAAACACACACACAAATAATAACCTAACCCTAAAGCAAACACAAATAATAACCTAACCCTAAAGCAAACACAAATAATACCCTAACCCTAAAACAAACACAAATAGTAACCTAACCCTAAAGCAAACACAAATAGTAACCTAACCCTAAAGCAAACACAAATAATAACCTAACCCTAAAGCAAACACAAATAATAACCTAACCCTAAAGCAAACACAAATAATAACTTAACCCTAAAACACACACACAAATAATAACCTAACCCTAAAGCAAACACAAATAATAACCTAACCCTAAAGCAAACACAAATAATACCCTAACCCTAAAGCAAACACAAATAATAACCTAACCCTAAAACAAACACAAATAGTAACCTAACCCTAAAGCAAACACAAATAACCTAACCCTAAAGCAAACACAAATAATAACCTAACCTTAAAGCAACCACAAATAATAACCTAACCCTAAAGCAAACACAAATAATAACCTAACCCTAAAACAAAACACAAATAAGCTAACCCTAAAGGACACACAAATAGTAAACCTAACCCTACAACCAAGCACAAATAGTAACCTCTTCACCACCTGTTCCTCTTTCAGCTGAGGTACCTGAAGGCTCTGTTCTGGGTCCCTTACTCTTCTCGATCTATACGGCCTCTCTGGGTAACCTCATCTCTTCCTATGGACTTCGATATCATCTCTATGCTGACGACACCCAAATCTACCTATCGGCTGTCTTCGACGGGATGACTTCCCGTTTCTTAAAGCTTAACCTCTCAAAAACTGAACTTTTCCTCTTCCCTCCCTCTAAGACTTCGATTCCTGCACCCATTTCCCTTCATTTGAATGGGGCCACTATTACTTCTACTGATATGGATACTGCAAGAACATCACAGGAATGGCCACGGTCCAGTGATGAGAGATAGCTGCTTTGCCACCAGACCCAGTGACCATACAGGAAACAACTCGAGTGAAAATAATAGAAGACCAGGACACAAGTGCTGTCTCAGGTGGTTTCTTTACTCTGGAGCAAAATTTCATACATTCAGTAGTTTTGTCTAACATATGGAGCGTCACAAATTCATGGATTACAAACCAATACGTCAGCAATATAGGAACATGTTTTTCCCTACTTTGGGCAGTACCTAGACTTACAAACATTTCCTGTCCTTGCCTAGTAGGCACGCCTAAATTGACGTCACAGCTATATCCTATTCTAGGAATAGGAATGTTCCATAGGATGCAGTAACAATTGACCATGTGTATCCCTCCCTTCCTCTCGGCTGGTCAGCCTCTCTTAGTCTCTAGAGGAAATGGAATTGAATAGAAAAATTTGCACTCCTTGATAAAAACAGGAAGCCAAGAGAAAGACCAGACTCAGCATTACCTCATAAACATATTAGGCATTTGCTGAGCAGTCAATCCGGCCCTATTTATTTATATAGCTATCAAATATTACTAGAATATAGAAATATGGTAGCTAATTCACTGAATACATATTTCAATTCCTTTCAATCTGTCTTTTGATCATGTATCACGTGATCACTAATTAAAAAAGAAAACTAAACTAGTGAACCTATTACAAGTGGGGTTACATTGTCATCATATTATACATATAAATCATTCCAATACGTAGAAATAAAAAAAAGAAAAAGAGAGATTAGTAATTACTCATAAGAGGGGAACGTTGAAGAGGAATCAAAGTAGGTGGGGGTGGAAGTATAGGATAGGCTGGCATCATAGGTGAGTTAGAAACGCAACATTTCTCAAAGCACAGCATCAACAATTTGTAAAAAATGGCAATAACAAGAATAATCATAACGAGATACATTAAACCATGTAAAATAGTTGAACCTAGGCTACCAAAAATAGAACTAAAGCCAAAGGTCCAATCAAATCCATCTAAGGGACTTGATACTTTCCTGAGTTGGGTTTGAATTTCCTCAATATCATGTATATCTTGAGAAACTTCACCGTAAAGAAAGGAAACACGAAAAGTGGCTTGTAGATTCATCTCAGAATTATTAGGGACATACATATGATCCATTATAACCTGGCAAGGAGGTTCCTTTCTGTTAGGTTCTGGTGAAGGCATTCTACCAGTAATGTTAAAGCTCATTCGTATCACTGCAGTACCACGATGTTCCTGTAAGAGGGGAGCACGTATAAAAGTGGCACCTGGATTGTTAGTAGTTTTAGAGAAAGTAGGCAATGTAAACAAATCATCATCAAAAAGACTTAGATTCAAAGCAACTCCTTCATACGGTATACCATATTTAGAACTAGTTGGTTTGGCCATACATATCCAGCAGGACTTGTTGAAACCTGAAAGTTCATATATAGTCTGAGCAGCATATGCATAGTTATTAGGTCGATGCAAGTCTCTTTTCAAACGCATATTAAGAACTGGGGGACGAGCAAAGGAGATATTGTTTCTGGGAAGATATTGTAGGTCCCCACATCTGTGATAGTAACATGAACTACCAGAAAGTATTATGAAATAAATCATAATGATTAAAAGTGAACCAAAAAAAATACAACAGTTCTTGGAAAAAGAGCAAAACATCTTGGTAGTAGTTCTAGCAATAGACACTGCAAGTGTAAAATCAGAGTAAATACAATATGTATTACTTTGTGAAAAAGGAAAGTTCATCAAAAAATAAACAGTTCGTGTAAATGAGGACAAACAGGTACTACTCTTCAGGTTGAGTAGGACAGTTAAGAGGCATAAAAAAATAAATTGGGGGGAAAACAATTCTTCAGCTGGGAAACCAGCCAACAGGTTAGCAGGGGCTTACAACTGCTGTGGCCCACACTCCAGATTCATCAGTGGCGTACATCACAGGAGGAGGTCATCTAGAAGCAGGGGTCATCGATTCCACGTCTGGGGTTGAGGTCATAGGTGGATCAGGAATGAAGTCATCAGGGATGAATGGCGCTTTCTTTATCCTTGATGCATGGATCCAGGAAGGTGATTCATCAGTCAGCACGGCGGTTCTGGTCACAGCAAGGACGGTAGTCGGCTCTCCATATGGTGGATCAATGGTTTTGTGACGATGCAGGGCCTTCACGAGCACTCGATCTCCTGGAACAAAATGGTGAGTAGGATCTGTGGAGAGAGGCGGAAAAGAGCAGGAGACCGTTCTATGGAAATCATGCAATGTTTTAAGCAATTGAGTAACATATGCTTCTCTAAATTCATCCAGATCACCTGGTAACATTACCAGGGGACCTTGCTTAGGAATCCATGGGGTAGGAAAGGGTCTTCCCATGAGAACTTCAAAGGGTGAAAGGCCAGTGACAGAATGGGTGGTCATTCTTATTTCTGCAAGAATGGCTGGAAGGTAATCCGGCCAGTTCTTGAAGGTACCGTCAGTAGCTTTTCTAAGTTTATTTTTGATATTTCTATTTCGCCGTTCCACGATTCCGGAACTTTCCGCATGGTATGGGCAATGAAACTTCCATTGAATGGCCATTAATTTTACCAATTCCTGTGTGATCTTGGAGGTAAAGGCAGGACCATTATCTGAATCAATAGATATGGGGCATCCATATATGGGTATTAATTCTTTACAAAGAATTTTGGCAACAGTTCTGGCATTTTCTCTTGCAGTAGGGAAGGCTTCAGGCCATCTAGAAAACTTGTCAACTATTACCAGAAGGTATTTAAGGTTACCTTTTGCAGTGGGCATGTGTGTAAAATCAATTTGGAGTTCCTGGAATGGACCATTAGCAGGTGGTAGGTGTTGAGTTTTAATTTTTGGGCCCTGTGTATTATTTCTGGCACATATAAGGCAACGAGAAAGTTGGGAATTAATCATAGCCTTAAGATTACAAACTGAAAAATGCTTAGCCATTTCGCTATATGTGAGTTTGGGAGATCTGCGGCCAGGACCGTGAAAAGAAAAAATAAAGATTGGCGCTGCTGCAGCAGGTAAGCCAACTCTTCCTCCTTTCTCATAAATTCTAACATCAGGCGGAATTTCTTGAGACTTCACAAGGCCTTCTGAGGCCCAATGATAAACATCAGCTTCAGTAGCACCTGCCTGGAGTTCTTTAAGCATCCATTTCTGGGGCAGCAGAAAAGGAGAAAGGTAGCAGGTGACAATTGGAGGGTGAGGAACAAGAGAAATGGTAGGAGATGAAAGAGCAGCAGCTTTAGACTCAGCGTCAGCAAAATGATTGCCACGAGAAACAAAAGAGTCAACAGGATCATGACCTTTGCATTTAACAACAGCAAGACGAGAAGGCAATAGAATAGCAGACAGGAGATCAGAAATCAGATCAGAATGAGAAATAGGACGTCCATCGGCCGTAGTAAAACCACGGCGATGCCATAGTGCACCAAAATCATGCACAACACCAAATGCATAACGAGAGTCAGTATAAATGGTGACAGGGAGATCTTTAAAAAGTTTACATGCAGCTGTTAAAGCAAAGAGTTCCGCAGCTTGCGAAGAATTTGAAGGAATGGAAGCAGATTCATGCACAATGTCAGGCAATTCAACCACAGCATAACCAGTCAGATACTGTGAATCAGAAGGACGAGAACAGGAGCCATCAACAAAGATATGACGAATATCAGGACCTTCTAGAGGAGTGTCAGAAAGATCAGATCTAGGTGAGGTCGTTAGTTGAATGAGCGGAAGACAATCATGTAATTCACGAGGCTCCTCTTGGTCTTCGCGTAGACGCAGGAGAGCGTTTAGAACAACAGAAGGACCAGAAGTGACAGAGTATTTGACAGACTAATTAGAGGTAGAAGTTAGTACAGTTTCATAACCAGACAAACGTTGGGAAGAAATGTGCTGGGTAGAAAGGTTACGAAGTACATGCAAGACATTGTGTTGTGTATGGAGAATCGTGTCAGTACCTAGGGTTAAGGACTGAACTGTTTCCACAGCCATGGCACAGGCAGCCAAGGAGCGGAGACAATTTGGCATTCCCTGAACAACAGGTGGCATGACTTTTGACAAAAATGCAGTTGGACGCAGCGCCCCCCCATGGACCTGTGCAAGAACAGCCGCCAATGTGCGCCCATCCTCCCTACAGTAGAGGTGAAAAGGCAGTTTATAGTTCGGTAGCCCCAGTGCTGGTGCAGTAGCCAACAGTTCCTTTAACGTATCAAAGGCAGACACCATGTCCGGAGACCAAACAATTTGGTCCGGAGCTGTGCGCGCAGCAGACGCACGAAGAACAGAGTCATAATAGGAACAGTCTGGTATCCAATGACGACAAAAATTCACCATCCCTAGAAAGGACAACATGTCTGTTTTGGAGGCAGGACGCTTGAGCTGGAGCAAGCTCTGAATGCGAGACGGTGAGAGGAAACGAGATCCCTGAGTGAGAACGAAACCCAAATATTCAAAAGAGGTGGAGCAAAATTGCATCTTTTTTCTGGACACCTTGTGGCCTTCTGAGTGTAGATGGTTGAAGAGAGCAACAGAGTCAGTGTGACATGCAGCTTGGCTGGGGCTACAAAGAAGGAGGTCATCCACATACTGTAGTAAGGTGGAGCTTTCCGGCTGACTGTAACTCAACAGAGTCTCACGCAGGGCACGCGCGAAAGTCGCAGGACTGTCAATAAATCCCATAGGTAAAACTGACCAACAAAACTGACTACCTTCAAATGTAAAGGCCAAAATGTGTTGTGTATCTGGATGTACTGGGACAGAAAAAAGGCCTTTTTTAGGTCTATGACTGTAAAATGTGTGGAGTCTGGGGGTATGGAGGTGAGAAGGGTTGGGAGGTCAGGTACAATTGGAGAAATAGGAATTATGATTTCATTGAGAGATCTGAAATCCTGAGTAAAGCGATATCCATCTCCTTTAGGCACAGGATTTACAGGAGTGTTGTACGAACTTACAATGGAACGCAGAATGCCAGTAGCAAGGAAGCGGTGAATGAATTCCCGTATTCCTTCAACTTTAGCAGGTGACCGATTATATTGCTTGTGATAGACAGGAGTTGCAGATTTTTTTAATTTTGCCGAATATGGTGTGCAGGAGATAGAACCCACATCATATTCGTCAATTGCCCATACATCCGGATGTACACACAATTCGAGATCAGGTGCTGAAAGGAAAGCACAGTGAAGAGAGAAGGAATGGGAGGAAGTGTTAGGTCGAGAGAGAGGAGTGGGGGCTGTTGGGGGATGAAATGTGCTGGGAGCAGCTTCAAAAGAAAGGAATGGAGAATCCACATGTAAAGATCCAGATGGCATGCAGATAATAGACACAGCAAGCAAAGAAAGCAAATCTCTGCCTAACAAATTAACAGGACCGGTAGGAAGAACATGAAAAGAATGAAACACAGAGGCAGGAGAAGAATTTGAAGAAATAGCAATGGGTGGGGTGACAAACGTTTCTGTTAGGACTCCATTAATCCCCAAAAATGGCATCTCAGCAGGTTTAATAGACCACAAACACCACTCTATTGTAAGCGTCGAATTTGTAGCACCCGTATCCACAAGGAATGGGGTTTTATGATCCTCCAAATTAAGGATCACTAGGGGCAAATGGTCAACTGTTTCTGAAACCTGAACACATGAGATGGAGCATGCCTCTGGGCCACATCATGCATTTGATTGGTTTTGCCAATCAATCTTATGACGAGGTGGATCACAGGCATTGTTAGGAGAGGTAACAGCATTGCTTGTTGGAGATCGTGGCTGGGGGTTCATAGCAGTATTGCCAATGTTCCTGGGATTATGAGGGCATTCATTACGCCAGTGATTTGGATCACCACAAATGAAACAAGTGAGGAAAGTGTGGGGTACCCCTTAGTCAGGCGCTACTCGCTAGTCGTGTCTGTTAAAGTAGCGGTGTAATCGCTCTTAAGGAATTTCAACAATATAATGAGGTATAGCAATGCTAATTTAACAGCTTTGTGTACCATAAAAAATCAAAACCGAGTATAGAAAAAAGTGTAAATATTCATATTAAGAACATACACCCTCTGGCTTCGGGGGTGATGAATCACAGTCTTTAAAAATCACAATAAATCAGTCTTTTATATTGATACAAACATACGTCCCCTGGCTTCGGGGGTGATGAATATCAGTCTCTAAAAAGCACAATAAATCAGTCTCTGTGTTGCATAAAAAGAGAAAAGAAAAATAATTAAAAAATAATTAAAAAATAATAATAATTTTCCTCTTAATGATTGAGTGTGTCTTTTTGGTCTTGACTGCTTCCGCTCCTCTCGTCCCTTCAAAATTCCTCCAAGAAAGAAAGAGGGGATTAAGGATACGTCTGCGTCTGTCAGATAAAGCAGAGAGTAAGGATTGGTACACTTACGCTAGTGCGGTGATGGATGCTGCTCTGTCTATTGCTCTCTGCCCAGAAATCCTCTTTGTATCTGCTCCTTCGTGCCTTGTCTTTTGAATTTTCTCGTCCAGGATACTGCAGAAGGCTTCCCTTTATACGGTGCCTACTGGTTGCTGGCGATGTTAAAAGATGGCAACTGGATGCAGCAGGAGGTTGGCTTGTGCAAAAATTTATTAAGACAGCTCACATCAAATAATAACGCAATCAAAGATAAAAGAAAAATAAAAATATTTTTAAAAAGTTAGAAAGTAAAAAAACCCTTAAGTCCATAGGAGGTCAGTCTTTAAAAGTGGGCATAGGGGTCTCCAAGACGCGTTTCGCCGGCTGCCTGGCCAGCTTCATCAATTGGATCCAATGATTTTTAAAGACTGTGATTCATAGAAACATAGAAACATAGAAAATGTCGTCAGATAAGAACCTTTCGGCCCATCTAGTTGCCCAATTACATGGATACTTAACCTGGATTTATCTTTTGTTTAGGATAACCTTATACCTATCCCATGCCTGCTTAAATTCAATTACTGTTTTGGCCTCTACCACTTCTACTGGAAGACTGTTCCATGTATCCACCACCCTCCCAGTAAAATAATGCTTTCTGATGTTACTTTTTTTTTTAAAATTACATTTTTATTGGATATTTCCAGACAGAGAAGAAAAATATACATACATTCAACAACCTTGGGGGAAGGAGGGAGGGGGGGGAAAGAAAAAAAAAAAGGGGGGAGGGGTTTGCAGGAGGTGGTATATAGCTCAAACATAGACTTTTACTAGAGACCGCATGCCTTATATATTTTGTGAACATCCCAAAGTTTCCATGGGTCCCATTTGGGAGATTGTAATCCTTCCGCCATTGTTATCCTAGAATCAAAGCTACGGTATTGTTCCAAAAGGTCGGTCACCTGTTTGCAAGTGGGAACCAGCATAGTTCTCCAATTTCGTGCGAGAAGTAGGGCGGTTGTAGAAATGAGGATAAATAACATCCGTAGCTGAGGTCGTGGAAGTTTAATCATGCCCAGTGTCATGCCCCAACCCTTGGAGCCTGCCGTAGCTAGTCTGGGAGACTGTTTGCATCTACTCAAGGGTTAACTTTTGCTCTGGGTACCTGAGTGATTGCTTAAAGCCTGGTCACGCCCTTTCCTCTACGATCTGGCATTGTTCTACTTGCATTGCTTCTGAGAGGATCCCCTTCCTGAGCGCCTGCACATCTCTGCAAGCCTGATCCTGTTATTGCTGCTGTTTATTTTCATGGACTGTTCCTTCTAGTATCCAGTTTCTGAAGTAAACCACTGTGTTGGTTCCAGGTACCATTCTGCTACCAGAGACTGTGCTTATTACTCTATTGCTGTGCACTCCATTCTGCAGTACCTGGAGAGACCACTGGATTACTGTGCTGCACATTCACCATATCTGCTGTACCAGAGACCTGTGTGTTATTCAGCTGTACTTATTCATCGCTGTGTCCTGCATATTGCATTATCTGGATTTTCATATTGCCACAGATCACTTGTGCTTATTGGTTTACAACCTGCTGTTTCAAGCCCTGTGTGTTCATCTGCCACAGTTCCAATATATCCTTATTTACCTGCTTCATTGTATCCAGTGTCTTCATTAACCTGTTCAACCCCAGCGCCTGGGATTTATACTGAACTTTGGGTCCCACCTCGGCTCACGCCTGGTGCCACCCTGACACCCAGTAATAAGACTTCAGGTGAGTGCGGAATCTGTGTACCCAATATTTCTGTCGCCAGTGACGAAATGTCTCTCCACAAAGGGGCTATCCGAGGGCAGTACCACCATATGTGGCTCATAGATCCAGTCTCCAGGGAACACCTCCAGCAGAGATCCGAATGTTGTGGAGCAAATCGTTTGATCTTGTCCGGAGTGAGGTACCACCGGTATAGTATTTTTCTTTGAGTCTATCAGAGTAACACATCTAGTCGCCCCCACAGCGAACATGAAGGCGGATGCCCATTGTGTAGGTGTAAATTTTCGACCAAGTTCTTTTTCCCAGGTGTTTTGGAAAGACCAGACCACAGTCCGTGTTGGCGTGTTAAGTACTCTATAAAATAACGAAATCGGTCTAGCGGTTGCAAGAGGGTCTAAGCAAAAAAGTTCAGTTTCAGACAACAATGGCAAAGTAACTCTCAATTTAGATAATAACGATTGTGACCTAAAATAGGATTGTAATTGTAAATAAGACAAAAACATTGTTTGTGGTACTTTAAATTTGGTGCATATAGTCTCGAAAGGAAGAATGGCGGCCGTGTCAAAGAAATGGTGGAGATTCGTAATTCCATATTGTAGCCATTGACGGCATCTCCCTTGTGGGAGAATATAGCGGAGTGCTTCCACTGGCATCGCCATGGAGATGGGGTGATGGTACGTAATAAGGGGGAAAATTCGATCCCAAATATACAGATGCAGAGACGTGGTAGCCAACGGCAACTGGAACCGCGGTCTGTCCTTTGGAGGGACCCATAACACTTTAGCCAAGTCATGTCCCTCCATGTATGCTGCCTCAATGGTGAGCCATTGTGGCATAGGACGGCTATGAAACACCTCTGACAAGGAGGCAAGGCATGATGCCCAGAAATAATGTTGGATATGTATCATGTTCAATCCCCCGTCTCTTTGTCTGTAGCATAACAGTCTGCGCGCTATTCGCGGTCTCTTATTATTCCATACATAAGACACCAATATAGACTGCAACGTAACTAGAAATGACCTAGGTAGTTTAAGCGGTAAAGCTCGAAACACATAAAGTAATTTCGGTAAGATCACCATCTTTGCTGCCGCCATCCTTCCCATCCATGAGACTTCCCTCGATCTCCACAGATGTATTAGTGACCTAGTCTCAGAAAGAACTCGTTCATAGTTGTGTTTATATAGACCGTCTGGATGTCCCGTGATTCTAAGTCCCAAATATACTAAATATGTTGTGCGCCATTCAAAATTATAATGCATTTTAAGATTCTCTAGTGATTGATGTGGGAGGGCTTGTGTTTTAAGCAAGTTCACTAAGTGGTATGAGACTCTACTGTACACTTCCAGCTCCCCATAAAGGGCGGACAGGGAAGCCTCCGGTTCTGTCAAGGTCAGAAGAATATTGTCAGCATACAGATGTATTGAGGCAATGCCTCTAATATCATAATTTTGCCATATAGCCTGAGCAAGTGGCTCCAACACTAAGGCTTACAAAAGGGGAGAGAGGGGGCATCCCTGTCTTGTGCCATTCGTTATCCTAAATTCCTCCGAGAGGAATCCCGAGTTAACAACTCTAGCGGAAGGGGAATCATATAGGGCCTGAATTGCAGCTAATACTGGAGGTGGAAAACCAAACTTTTGAAGAACCACACGAAGGAACAACCAACTCACCCTATCGAACGCCTTCTCAGCGTCTAAGGACAGGACCAGGCATGATTGTCCCAATCGTCTTAACACCTGCATCAGATTGATCAATTTTTTGTACTGTCTGGGCCTTGTCGGCCCGAAATAAATCCTACCTGGTCCTGTCCTATCATTGAGGGCAGAATACGCTGCAGTCTATTCGCCAATATCTTACTGTAAATCTTTATATCCACATTAAGCAACGATATAGGACGAAGGTTACGACAGATGTCAGGGGTCTTGCCCGGTTTAGGGAGCGTGATAATATGAGCTCGTAACATGTCTGGTGGAAAAGAACCTTGCTCTCTTGCATCTTCAAAAACTTTACTTAAGTGTGTGAAAAGTTGGGGAGAGAAAGTCAGATAGTATAAACCCGTCAATCCATCTGGACCTGGGGCCTTCCGTTTCGGTAAAGCTTTAATTACTTCAGAAAGCTCATCTTGGGTGATGGGAGAGGCCAATTTATTCGCTTGTGTAGCCGATAATTTTGGGAGGTTGATATTGCGTAGATAAGCGTCAATAGTATCGGACGTGGGATGAACATTAGTGTCATCCACCTCCAGATTGTACAATTTTTCGTAGTAACTCGCAAATTCATTTGCCATTGGATTGTAAATAATTCCACCATCCGTTTTAAGATGTGAGATCCCAACGTTTGGAGGGGAGGGTTTAAGTCTGCGTGCTAAGAGTCTGCCCGGTTTATTTTGAAACGCATAAAATTTGGCACGCATTCTATTCATGGCTATGCGATATTTGTCAGCCTCTAAATCCGTCAGGGAACGTAGCGCCGCGTCTAATTCGTCTGCTAATTCTGGAGTCGGAGATGCTTTGTTACGTGTGTCTATGTCATTTATATTTCGTAATATAGTTACACGTTGCATCATGTATAATTTCTTAAGTCTAGCCCCCCATTGGATACACGTCCCCCAAACCACCGTCTTATGGGCTTGCCAAATTGTAAATGGGCTCATTTCAGGGGACACATTTTCTTTAAAATAATTAATGTTTCCCGAATCGCTGTCAGCGCCGGTTCATGTTTAAGTAAATGTTCCCCAAATCTCCAGGGTGATCCAGTGTACGATTTATAGTCCTCTTGTAAAACAATAGTCATCGGGGAATGGTCCGACCACGTAAAAGGGAGTATATTGCAGTCAGTAATGCGTGGAAGTAGGTTGGATGGAATTAGAAAGTAATCAATGCGTGAATAACTATTATGCACCCCTGAACGAAAAGTATAATCCCTCTCTGTGGGATGAAACACGCGCCAAGCGTCATACAGTTGGTGTTGTCTGAGAAAGGAATGAAGTTTGTGTGTCTGTTGTCTCGAATGGGTCCCTGAGGGATGCGATCGGTCTTTAATTGGATCCAAACAAACGTTAAAGTCTCCACACATTATTAAGTCACCTGAAAGTACATCTGTAATTTTGTTCATTAGATGTGTCATGAATTGAGTTTGGGAACTATTAGGAGCATAAACTGACACAAGCGTATAAAGTCTACCGTCAATAGTGCACACTAATATAATATATCTGCCTCTGGGATCAGTAACAATACGATGAGTTTGTAGCGCAACCCTATTATGAATCAGTATTGTCACCCCTCTAGATTTAGCTCTATAGGTGGAATGAAATTGAGTGCGATATTGTGGTGCATAAAGTTTTGGGTGGTCTAGTCTTCGAAAGTGTGTCTCCTGGAGGCATACAACATCAGCGTCGTAGGTGCGTATATCCCTGTATAAAGAATGCTTTTTAACGGGCAGGTTTAGGCCCTTTACATTATAGGTAACTACTTTCATAAAATTCTATACAAACACTGCCATTTATATTCATGTACGTTGCCTCTGTATATTTATCTATTAGCAAAGTATGATAGGGGCTGCATCCCCCTAGGATTAAAGAATGGGAGGAAGGGAGGGTTAGAAATAAAAAAAGAACAAATAATGTTTATAAGTTGTTTATTTGCTTAACAAAACAGAGTGCGTTCAGGAACGCCATACTCTCCATCGGGAATTCCCTACAGTGGGAAGTTCCCGTACCCTTATACAAAAAGGGGGAGAAACAGGAGAACAAAATAAAAAAATTAAACCAAAAGATGGGGGGGGCCCATCTGCAACCAGCAGCGAAACGACAGTTGGCTGAAATAAAGACAGCAACATTACCCAACTGATATCGTGGAGCAATCCAATTCAAATGGGACTGTTCTGTTTCGGAGGAACCAGGTGGGGGCGACTTTGCGTTCGGAAGTCCCAAAAACAAAATATACCATTCAGCGAACACGCCATTCAGGCAGCAATTTGGGCACTTGTGACAGTCGCTCTTGGACATCGGGTTCTATTTGTAATCCCCAGGATTCCATAGTTGTTCGACCTTCCTCTGTCGAGTTGAACACCGTAGTTGTGCCGTCTCGGAGAACAACCAGCTTGGTGGGGAAGCCCCAGCGGTATAAAATTCCAGCCGAGCGTAGTGTAGCTGTGATAGGCCGAAACAATCTACGCTGTTGCAGGGTTGCTTTCGAAAAATCAGGATATACAGCAAGGTGACCATATTGGGATCCCAAGACATCCGGTTTACGTAGTGCACGTAATATATCCTCTCGCGGCTTGTAATAGTGTAACTTCAATATTACATCCCTGGGTGCTTTCTGGGGTGCCGATGGCGGTTTCGGCAATCTGTGGATCCTATCCATGAGTATCGTTTCCGGAGTGACCCCAGGGAGCAAAAATGAAAAAAAATCTGCTACATATGTCCCGAGATCTCGGGGGTGTATTGACTCTGGGACCCCTCTGATTTTTAAATTGTTTCGGCGGGACCTGTCTTCAAGATCCGCTACTTTATTGAGACATTGCTGTAACTTAGCTTCAAGCGTCTCCACCACACCAGCCATATCATTATGCGCTGTCGCCATCTCGGACATTTTACCCTCCAGATGAGAGGTTCTCTCACCAATATCCTGAATGTCTTTCCTTATGTCCGCAGCCACCGTGTCTAAGCACGTTGTTAATGTCTCTGAGAAGTCTTTAAACAGTGTCTCCATCCGGAAGGTGAATGTGGCCAAGTCAACCTCTGAGTAAGTAATCGTTTTCACAGGGGAATGAGGTGTAGATCCGCCGCCATCTTGAGGATCCGCATCCTCGCGGCATTTGGTAGGCCGGGGAGTAAAAAACTCCTGTTTCCCTGCGGTTTTCTTTGTTTTAGCGGTAGCCATCCCGATGACTTCAAGTTCCCAGTATGTGTAGCAAGTTTTGGGGTCTGTATGAGTGCGATATCCGCTTTAAATCGCTTGCTGGAGCAGGAGCTGAATTAAAGCACGTCCACCATGCTCGGCAGTCGGCCACGCCCCCTGATGTTACTTTTAAACCTTTGCCCCTCTAATCTAAGACTATGTCCTCTTGTTTTGCTATTTTGTTTCCTTTTAAATATACTCCCTTCCTCTACCTTGTGGATTCCCTTTACGTATTTAAATGTTTCTATCATATCTCCTCTGTCTCGTCTTTTTTCCAAGCTGTACATGTTAAGATCATTAAGCCTTTCCTGGTAACTTTTCTCCTTCAAGCCGTACACCATTTTAGTAGCCCTTCTCTGAACTCTCTCTAGGATGTCTATATCCTTCTGGAGATACGGTCTCCAGTACTGCACACAGTACTCCAAGTGAGGTCTCACCAGTGCTCTGTACACTGGCATGAGCACTTCCCTTTTCCTACTGCTAATACCTCTCCCTACACAACCAAGCATTCTGCCAGCATTTCCTGCTGCTCTATTACATTGACTACTTACCCTTAGATCCTCTGAAATAATAACCCCTAAATCCCTTTCCTCAGATGTTGAGGTTAGGACTGTATCAAATATTCTATATTCAGCCCTTGGTTTTTACGTCCCAGGTGCATTATCTTGCACTTATCCACGTTAAAACTCAATTGCCACAGCTCCGACCATTTTTTTAGTTTACCTAAATCATTTGTCATTTGGCTGATCCCTCCAGGAACGTCAACCCTGTTGCAAATCTTTGTGTCATCAGCAAAAAGACATACTTTTCCATTAATACCTTCTGCAATATCACTAATAAAAATATTAAATAGAATGGGTCCAAGTACTGACCCCTGAGGTACCCCACTGGTAACAAGACCATGCGCCGAATAAACTCCATTTACCACAACCCTCTGTTGCCTGTCACTCAGCCACTGCCTAATCCATTCAACAATATTGGAATCCAAGCTCAAAGATTGCAATTTATTGATAAGCCTTCTATGCGGAACAGTATCAAAAGCCTTACTGAAATCTAAATAAGCAATGTCTACTGCACCACCTGTGTCTATTATTTTTGTTACCCAATCAAAAAAATCAATAAGATTAGTTTGGCATGATCTCCCTGAGGTAAACCCATGTTGTTTCTGATCCTGTAATCTATGTGTTTTTAAATGGTAAACAATCCTTTCCTTTAACATGGTTTCCATTAATTTCCCCACTACTGACGTAAGACTAACTGGCCTATAGTTCCCAGATTCCTCCCTACTACCCTTCTTGTGAATGGGCACAACATTTGCTAATTTCCAGTCTTCTGGGACGACTCCCGTTAGCAAGGATTTATTTAAGGATTGGTTAAATAAATCTGTTCATCACCCCCGAAGCCAGAGAGTGTATGTTCTTAATATGAATATTTACACTTTTTTCTTTTTTCTATACTCGGTTTTAATTTTTTATGGTACACAAAGCTGTTAAATTAGCATTGCTATACCTCATTATATTGTTGAAATTCCTTAAGAGCGATTACACCGCTACTTTAACAGACACGACTAGCGAGTAGCGCCTGACTAAGGGGTACCCCACACTTTCCTCCCAATCAACCTGTAGCAGCAACAAGGCTCTGCAACCACCCCTAAATCGGCAGCACACCCGCACCATTAAAACACCATAATCTCAACACCGCACAGCGCCTTAGGATACCATTTCCTTCCTACAAATGAAACAAGTACCTGGGGTACGTGTGGGGTGTTGAGGACGATAATAAGTCCGTTTAGGGCGAGGACCATTATTACCTGGGGGACTGAAGGACTGTTAAAAACAGCTAACATATATTTAGAATGCTGCAGGTCAAAGCAACCAGCAGAATCTTTAACAAGGAGCCTATTATTAAGATCAATAGGTACCACTGTTGGCCAGTTATCAATCACCTGTTTAGCAATTCTCTGGGTATCATCTCTGAGATTACCCATATCTCCATCTAATGTCATGCCGGCATCCTCCTTCCAGTTCTTATGGAACCGGTGGACGAATTCGGTGACAGATTCTTTGGCATTTTGTTTGCATGCAATGGCTGCAACCATAGAACGTCGAGCTCCATAATTACGAGTCCATTCATCACAAACTTCTGTCCACATATCATCAATCTGGACCGATGTTTGTAAAGGCAAATTTTGGGGTGTAATAGGGGCACCTTCTAAAGGAACATGGGGGGGTTGAAGTGAGAGAACACGAGTCCAATCAAAACCAGTGTCATCAGCATATCCCATGACACCGTTAATGATCAACTTGTAATCTTCCTGAGTTAATTGCAATCCTCGTGTTGCCCGTTTAAGGTATTGTGTTGTCGCAGTCAGGGAAATTCTGGGACTAGGAAAACCCTTAATTATAGAATTTAAGGTTCCTATATCAGGGGGCATAATAACGACATTATTTCCTGCAATTAAATAGGGCATCTGATATCTAGCAGGGGGGTTGATGGTTTTGCCAGATTGGGTCCTAGTTATTATTGTTCTGAAGTTGGGGTTCAAATTGGTCAATAAAAGATTGCATTTGGGGAGAGTATCCTACACGGTTGGGTTTGGAAGTGGTTTTAAATGAAGATGTACTGAATTTAGACATAGGGGTTTTATTTTGCCAATCATATGTGCTAGTTTCATCTTGTTCTGTGTCAGATTCTGTTTCAACATGGGGTATTCCTACGATAGCACCTAAAACACCTATATTTTGTGTTAGGGCTTCGGGGGAAGGCAGAGGATTTGTAGTCGTTTCAATAGTTGTAATCACAGCTGCCAAAGTCTTAGGGTCAAGGCTGGGATAAAGGGAAGAGGGTTTGGGAGTAGGTTGTGAAAGGGCAGGAGGAGAGGAATTGTAAGGTGGGGGATAATCTATGGACCATGATACATCTTTAGGAGTTTTAGAAATGGGGTTATATGAAGAGGACAAGTGAATCCACACTTTACCACATTCCTTCATATATTTTCTATCCCAATTTGAGTCAGGTTGGAAATATGGGAAAGCTTTCTGGTCGCCAAGACATAAGCCTTTTATCATGGACATATGATAGGAAGAGAAGCTTCCTGAATTTGGGAATGGATCAAAAGAATGCATGGCTGTAGTCCAGCCAGTGAGACAATCAATAAAGGGCGTGGTGAAATATTCACCAGCAACACGTTGTACATAATCGGCGGGCGTTTCAGCAGGGCCATTTTGGGGCATTAACTTCTTATTGAAGTGCTTATCTAATTTGCCCGTTGTTTTTGGATCTATATGGGAGGATTTTTTGGCACCCATATCGCAAAAAAAAGGCGCGGTGGAGGGGGGAAGGAGAAGGGCCAGCGCAATTAAAAGGGTGAGAGGGAAAGGGTCGCAAAAATGCGCAGTTTCCTCTATTCTCACTGAGCCAAATCACAAACAGCAATCTCCATTCTATTTAAAATCTTTTTAACTACACTATCAGGGAGAACACGCACAAATAGGAAATAACAAGTAGTCAGGTAAATAGAGACCCAATTCTCGGGCGGGAAACTTAAAGGTATTAATCTTTTAAAATATAATACTCTTTACAACACAATTCAAATGTGAGTCACTAACAGCGGGGACATCCAACAATTAATCAAGGAAACAAAGAGAAAGGATCACTATTCTTTACCCAGACGATTGTAAAAAATCCTATTTTTCATTCACCATCACTTAATCAAATCATTCAAAATAAACTCTTGCACTATCAAATCAAATAATGCGAGTTCGAAAATCTGAACAAGCAAGTTATCTATGATGAATATTAGGTTCAATAAATATTAATAAAATAAATATGTAACCCATACTCACCAAGACAAGTTGATTAGTTCAAATCCGCACTTCTGATACCAAATTGATATGGATACTGCAAGAACATCACAGGAATGGCCACGGTCCAGTGATGAGAGATAGCTGCTTTGCCACCAGACCCAGTGACCATACAGGAAACAACTTGAGTGAGAATAATAAAAACCAGGACACAAGTGCTGTCTCAGGTGGTTTCTTTACTCTGGAGCAAAATTTCATACATTCAGTAGTTTTGTCAAACATATGGAGCGTCACAAATTCATGGATTACAAACCAATACGTCAGCAATATTGAAACATGTTTTTCCCTACTTTGGGCAGTACCTAGACTTACAAACATTTCCTGTCCTTGCCTAGTAGGCACGCCTAAATTGACGTCCCAGCTATATCCTATTCTAGGAATAGGAATGTTCCATAGGATGCATTAACAATTGACCATGTGTATTCCTCCCTTCCTCTCGGCTGGTCAGCCTCTCTTAGTCTCTAGAGGAAATGGAGTTGAATAGAAAAATTTGCACTCCTTGATAAAAACAGGAAGCCAAGAGAAAGACCAGACTCAGCATTATCTCATAAACATATTAGGCATTTGCTGAGCAGTCAATCCGGCCCTATTTATTTATATAGCTATCAAATATTACTAGAATATAGAAATATGTATTCAGTGAATTAGCTACCATATTTCAATTCCTTTCACCTTCATTTGAATGGGGCCACTATTACTTCTACCTCTCAGGCTTGCTGCCTCGGGATCCTCCTAGACTCTGTTCTCTCCTTCACTCCTCACATTCAGTCGCTAACCAAATCTTGCTACTTCCACCTAAAAAACATTGCGCTCGTCTGTCCCTTTCTTAATCAGGACTCTGCTAAAATGCTCATCCAAGCTCTTATTATCTCCCACCTTGACAATTGCAACCTCCTTCTCTCTGGACTTAAGAGATCCCAGATTCTCCCTCTGCAGTCTGTAATGAATGCCTGTGCCAGACACATCCACCTCACCTCCGGCTCCTCCCCCGCACCTCTCACACTTCCCCTCTTTCTCAATCTCTACATTGGCTCCCTGTTTCCTTTAGAATCCAATTCATTATATTGATCACATACAAAGCTCTCCATAACCGCACATATATGTATCTCAGTGTTATATTATATATATATATATATATATATATA
Organism: Leptobrachium leishanense; assembly: GCA_009667805.1. Taxonomy (NCBI): domain Eukaryota; kingdom Metazoa; phylum Chordata; class Amphibia; order Anura; family Megophryidae; genus Leptobrachium; species Leptobrachium leishanense. Next base: position 30,731 of record RXON01000755.1, on the reverse strand, counting down.
TTGTGACGGGACGGCCACCACTACGCCGTAGCGCAGTACAACAGTTCAAGTGTTTATTTTTTATTTGTGTGTAATTAAAAGTTCGTTAGCCCTTATTTTTATAAGTCCCCCAATGTGATTTAACCTGTTGTTCCCCTGTTCACCGCTCGTTCAGAGCACCGGAAAGTTCACCAGTCTATAAGTGCCCCCGCTAATTATGCCTGCCCAATCTTGTCCGCCTTGCCCCGCGGAGCGGGTACCACGTACAAGAGCGCTTCTTGCCCAGTGTGCCCCCTAAAATAGGTTCTATCGGGGGTGTGAATTGCGGGTCAGAGCGCCCACGGGAACCCCGAGAACCAACCAGCGACCCTTGGCCTGGAGTGCGGCTGAAAATGGTGACTCTTGCTCGGGTACAGCCGCCGAGCTTCCACCCTCCACCGTTCGGGTCCCCATGGTCCGATCAGGGTGCTTTTTGGAGTGAAACAGCCCAGGGGCCCGAGTTACATGGCTGTACCCAATGCGTGCCGCCGCTCCAAGGGGATCACCCCCAAAACCAACATAACCCCAAAGTCGGGCTGAAAGCCGCAGGGGGGGGCCACTAGACAAGGGAAGCGCTCACACCACAGGAGCGGCTCCGGGAGGGGGCCAGACGAGCTGGCGCCGAGCCCCAAGATAAGGGCTGCGCACAGCAGAGGGGGCCCCAAGTTAACAAAGGGAAATTGGGCAATGGCTCGGGGCAGTGGCAGAAATCACCCCGGGAGGGCTGAGGGTGGGCCAGGGGAGAACAATGCCTTTTTTCCCCCATAAATACACCTGTGCTCCCCATGCAAAATAAATCACTCTTGTTTGAACCTTTACTCCTGCCTCGGCTAGTAATTGGGGATAACAGGGCTTTGGGAACCGGGATGCTTCAAGGACCTCTCTACAGCGCTACAACCTCGGGGTATCCTACGAGGACCAGCGGCACCTCGCTACCACACTACCGACCTCCAGGTGTACTCAGCGCTGATGGCGGATCTACTCACCGAGTAGCAGGATTCGTGTGTGTGTGTGTATATATATATATATATATATATATATATATATATATATATATACACATACACATACACATACACTATATTGCTAAAAGTATTCGCTCACCCATCCAAATAATCAGAATCAGGTGTTCCAATCACTTTCATGGCCACAGGTATATAAAATCAAGCACCTAGGCATGCAGACTGTTTTTACAAACATTTGTGAAAGAATGGGACGCTCTCAGGAGCTCAGTGAATTCCAGCGTGGAGCTGTGACAGGATGCCACCTGTGCAACAAATCCAGTCGTGAAATTTCCTCGCTCCTAAATATTCCACAGTCACCTGTCAGCTGTATTATAAGAACGTGGAAGTGTTTGGGATCGACAGCAACTCAGCCACGAAGTGATAGGCCACGTAAACTGACGGAGCGGGGTCAGCGGATGCTGAGGTGCATAGTGCGAAGAGGTTGCCAACTTTCTGCAGAGTCAATCGCTACAGACCCCCAAACTTCATGTGGTCTTCAGATTAGCTCAAGAACAGTGCGCAGAGAGCTTCATGGAATGGGTTTCCATGGCCGAGCAGCTGCATCCAAGCCATACATCACCAAGTGCAATGCAAAGCGTCGGATGCAGTGGTGTAAAGCACGCCGCCACTGGACTCTAGAGCAGTGGAGACGCGTTCTCTGGAGTGACGAATCTCTCCTCTCCATCTTGCAATCTGATGGACGAGTCTGGGTTTGGTGGTTGCCAGGAGAACGGTACTTGTCTGACTGCATTTTGGCAAGTGTAAAGTTTGGTGGGGGGGGGGTTGTTTTTCAGGAGCAGGGCTTGGCCCCTTAGTTCCAGTGAAAGGAACTATGAATGCTTCAGCATACCAAGACATTTTGGACAATTCCATGCTCCCAACTTTGTGGGAACAGTTTGGAGCTGGCCCCTTCCTCTTCCAACATGACTGTGCACCAGTGCACAAAGCAAGGTCCATAAAGACATGGATGACAGAGTCTGGTGTGGATGAACTTGACTGGCTGCACAGAGTCTGTCAGGCGACGTATGCGGTTCAGAGGTGAGCCCAGCAGGCAGCGACACAGAAGGGAGGCCAGACAGGATGTCAAGCAAATATACAGGTTTAATGAATAACACAAATGGGACTTTGGCAGTAGGCACTGGAATGAACAGAAGAAGCCAATTCTGTATAACACAGGCAAAGTCTATTGACAAGAGAGGATTGTGGGTAATGTAGTCCAATCAGGACGGCTGGCACTGTTACCTTGATAGAAGGTCAGGGAAGGTGGTGAAAACTGTATAAGCCACAGGCAGGATCCAGACTGAGGATAGTGGGCTATGTAGTTGAAAACCCACTTGTACAGCAACCAGGAGGTCTTGACCAAGGATCTTGGATACAGAGCAGGTGGAGATCACAGGAAGTTCCAGGCAATAAAGGAGGGTGTACGGTGATATATCCAGGAACAGCAGGGCAGAGTAAAGGCAGGAATCAGGATAAAGACTGGAACTGAGATGATGGATACTGGAGACACTTGAAACACTGGAAGGCACTGGATGGACTTGGAGACACAGTACAGCAACAGGATACACTGGTTCAGGTTGCAGGTATGCACACGGCCAAGTGACTTCAGTCAGGGACCTCAATGCAGAACCACTGCTTGCTGGGACTCTCTGCTATTTAAGGAGGCTTGATAGCAGATGGGTTTCAGCTGTAACTCCAAGGCTGGACAGGAAAACCCAGGCTGGATCTCCAGGAGCCTGGACAAGGTGCTGAGCCTGGGCAAAACCTGGAATGGAATCCAAGAAAGAGATCCAGGGCAAAGTTGTTAGAGCCAGGCTGTGCATTACAGGTACATCAGCAGTCTTTCAAAAGGTGGGGAATGACAGAGTCCTGACCTCAACCCAATAGAACACCTTTGGGATGAATTAGAGCGGAGACTGAGAGCCAGGCCTTCTCGTCCAACATCAGTGTGTGACCTTGTCACGGAATGGACCTGAGCGCTCCTTCCAGCGAGCCGCGTGACTAAAAACTCAGACAGTTTTAAAGATCACTTCTTCCTTTTTATATTTCGGTTGTGCGTTTAAGTGTATGGACATTTTATTTCATGTCTAGATGTGGTTTTACTGGTGTGGTTTTTATTGGAGTGTGATGTATTAACATGTATCCTGTATTGTATGAGGGCATTTAAGTCTGGACATGTCTGAGAGCATTCAAGTCTGGACATGTCTGGACATGTCTGAGGGCATTCAAGTCTGGACATGTCTTTGTGTGGTATGTATAAAAGGATCTGCCCAAACCTTTTAATAAATCAGTTTCTGTTTTGAAGTCATACAGCTTCGTCTGGTGAGTTCTTCCAGGGAATATCACATTGAAAATAGAAGGCACTCAGCGGCCTTCCACATCACGTCTATCCCAGGAAAAGGAGCCTCAAGTCAGCCCAGCAGCCACCTCCACACCAACAAGAGGTCGGTAGATCAGGCTGCTCGAGACGCCGAGTGCCGAGCCACTCGGTAGTCGGGCCGGACGCCATCAAGGGGGTCAGATAGGAGCAGGACCGCAGGCGGACACACCATCCCGTCACACTGGTGGCAGCGGTGGGATAGCTCTCTGAACCCCCAGAAAACACACAGCATGGCACACTACGCAACTTGCAATAGAAGCTCCCTTCAAGACCTGCTAGAGTGCCGTGGAGGAATCGCCGGCACCAAAAACAAGAAAGCCCTGGTCAAGGAGCTTACAAGGATGGACCAGCGAATGAGGGGAACCCCAACCCCGACTCTGGCCACTGAAGATCCCCTCTGAAAGAAAGCTCGAGCAATATTAGAGATACGCGGCACCACCCCCTCCGAAGCCGCAGTTGTACAACTCATGACGGTCCTCCAAGAAGGTGAGGAGCGAGAAAAGGAGCGCCAACACCAGCAGCGGTTGGCCGAGCTCCAAGCGACATGGACAGAATACCCCGCCCCTGAAACCTACCCCGTAGAGCCCTGGGTTGAGGTTGACAGCCCGCCTGGAGCTTCATCCAGGGACTCTACACCCCCCAGCGATCCTTTTATGGGGACTTACAGCTTGTCTGGAGCTTCATGGGAGGAACCCGAACTCCCCAGCGATACTTGGGAGGAGATTTACAGCTTGCCTGGAATTTCCATCAAGGAAGCTACACCCGCCAGGGACTGGCTCGACGATGATATCTGCACCATTAAGAAGGCGAAAGCGGAGTTCCTGAGAAGACTGCAGGAGAGCAGCGATCTCTATCCAGGATCCGCAACAGACCGCCTGGAGTTCGAACGGCGGGATGAGATCCGCCGAGGCCTCTGGTACGAGGCCCTGGTAAATGGACAGTACCACCAAGGTACCGAGATCCCCTCCGAATCGGCCATCTACCAGGCGCAGGATAGGGCCCGAGAGGCCTTCCTGGAAGGACGACCCTCAGAGGGGTGGGAGGCAGAGCTCCACCACTTGGTGCAACGAGAAATTGCACTGGATTCCAGCTACCGGGCCTTCCAGTGGCTGATGGTCCCACCGATGCCCAGCACAACCCACGCCATGCCCACCGTAGGCCTCGACTATGGCGGCACAGGGCCACTGTATGAGAGGATGGCCAACGACCCTGAGTTTGGAGAAGATACGGAGTGGCGTCTGGATCAGATCTTGGATTTTCAGATGGAGGGCCCAGCCGACTGGGACGAGGTGGACCTCGATGAACTGGAGCTCCTGGCCCGACAGGAATGCGAGCTTGAGAAGGCCTACAAGCAACTGTTTAACGGAGCCCCACAGTTAGGCTCGAGTCCCATGGCCTGGGACTGGTCGGCGGAGGAATTGGAGCCTGAGATAGGGTTCCCCGTTGCGTACCCAGCAGAAGCGCTGGCAATGGGGCAGAGCACCGCTGGCCTCTGCCCGCCTCCCCCATTCTGCCACGAGGAGCAGACAGATGTTCCCCCCGGGCTTGTCTTTCCCCAGCTCTTGATTTCCCCGGAGATGGAGGACCCCATGCTCCCCCGAGAAAACCCGGCGCCAGTGGCAATTTCCCCAACGGAAATACTGGCAGCCGGACAGAGCGCCGAGGCCCTCTGCCCACCGTCCTTGATTATTTCCCCGGACCCACCCGAGGATCCCCCTGGGCTTGTTTCCACACAGCCCCTGACCTCCTTCATTATGGAAGATGCCCTCCGCCCACAAGGAGACCCCTACCCAGCAGAAGAGCTGGCCACAGGGCAGAGCGCCGCTGGCCTCTGCCCACTCTCCACAGACTGCCACGAGGAGCAGACAGATGTTCCCCCCGGGCTGGTTTGCCTGCAACCTTTGATCCCCCCTGGAGATGGAAGAAGCCATCCTCCTGCAAAGCGACCCGTACCCAGCAGAAGCGCTGGCAACGGGGCAGAGCGCCGCTGGCCTCTGCCCACCCACCTCATCCTGCCCCGAGGAGCAGGAAGATGATTCCCCTGGGCTGCTTATCCCGCAGCCGCTGACTCCTTCTACCCACTGGATTTTGGTCTCGCACCCGCTTTCCCAGCAGAAGAGCTGGCTCCAGGGCAGAGTGCCGCTGGCCTCTGCCCACCCTCTACAGCCTGCCCCGAGGCGCAGATGGATGATCTACCCAGGCTGCTTTGCCCGCAGCCCTTGCTTGTTTCCCGGATCCCCCCGAGGATCCCCCTGGGCTTGTTTCCACACCCACCTGGGCCCCTTCATTATGGAAGGTGCCCTCCGCCCACAAGGAGACCCCTACCCAGCAGAAGAGCTGGCCACGGGGCAGAGTGCCGCTGGCCTCTGCCCACTCTCCACCGCCTACCCCGAGGAGCCGATGGCTGATACCCCCGGGTTGACTTGCCCACAGCACTTGGTTTCCCCGGAGAGGGAGGAAGCCATCCTCCCGCCCAGAGACCCTTCTCCAGCAGAAGCGCTGGCTATGGGGCAGAGCTGTTGTCAACTCTGCCCACTGTTCCAACCCTTTGGCCCGGAGGCCTCCTACTGCCACTACTTTTCCTGCAGCTGACCAGAGTGCCCGGGACGCGTGCAAGTGGCCCACGTTTTTCCCGGGTGCGTGATACCCCCGGAGGTGGTACAGGCAGTACCCCTCCCCGACGACAGAACCCTTCCCCAGGAGGGGATACCTGCCACCAACTGCCCCAACGGGGCACCCGGCGCTGGGGCCTGGAGCACCCCTCGGACAGCGGGTTAGTTTACAAGGACAAGTGGAGAAGCCTGGTGGCTCGCCTCCTACCCACAGACTATGGGCCACAGAGACTGCTCCGACTTCCCCGATTCTACCCGTTGGGGTCCAACCGTGTCCGTCGGACTTTATTGGGGGGGAGAAATGTCACGGAATGGACCTGAGCGCTCCTTCCAGCGAGCCGCGTGACTAAAAACTCAGACAGTTTTAAAGATCACTTTTTCCTTTTATATTTCGGTTGTGCGTTTAAGTGTATGGACATTTTATTTCATGTCTAGATGTGGTTTTACTGGTGTGGTTTTTATTGGAGTGTGATGTATTAAGTCTGGACATGTCTGAGGGCATTTAAGTCTGGACATGTCTTTATGTTGTGTGTATAAAAGGATCTGCCCAAACCTTTTAATAAATCAGTTTCTGTTTTGAAGTCATACAGCTTCGTCTGGTGAGTTCTTCCAGGGAATATCACATTGCACCTAGAAGGCACTCAGCGGCCTTCCAAATCACGTCTATCCCAGGAAAAGGAGCCTCAAGTCAGCCCAACAGCCACCTCCACACCAACAAGAGGTCGGTAGATCAGGCTGCTCGAGACGCCGAGTGCCGAGCCACTCGGTAGTCGGGCCGGACGCCATCAAGGGGGTCAGATAGGAGCAGGAACGCAGGCGGACACTCCATCCCGTCACAGACCTCACAAATGCGCTTCTGGAAGAATGGTCAAAAATTCCCATAAACACCCTCCTAAACCTTGTGGACAGCCTTCCCAGAAGAGATGAAGCTGTTATAGCTGCAAAGGGTGGAGCGACGTCATATTGAACCCTATGGATTAGGAATGGGATGTCACTTAAATTCATATGCGAGTCAAGGCAGGTGAGACAATACTTTTGGCAATATAGTGTGTAATTATATATATATGGGTTGTGGTGGAGGACGAAAAGTGAGATAAAAAGCCTACACGCTGTAATAAGTGTGTTTATTATTGCAGACGCCACTTGCACATCACAGCAATATGATGAATTGCATCCCAGAGCTCCTGTGCCACATTCCCCATATGCAGCAAGGAATTCTGGGTAGGATATGCGAATGACATCTGTCTCACTTTTATGCATCCTGGATCTGTTATTACACAGAACCCTAAAATCAATGCTATGTCACACTGTGACTTTCTAGCAGAAATCAGGTTTATGCAACTGGCCACTCCTAGGACAGCGCTGGTTCAGGTTTTGAATTTATTCAGCAGAAAGCACACAATTAACCAAAGGAGGACCACATGACGCAGCACGGGTCCAACAAATGCAGCCGTGATTTAACACTGTCCCAGGTTGTGACGCAGCACACATGGTATCACCTGTGCTTAACACCACAGGAACCGCCTTTATTAACGCCAGTCCTGGTCCCTGTCTAAAGAAGAAGGATGGGAAGAAGAGGGGGGTGGGTTGGGACAAGAGTGGGGGATGGGGTGGAGGAGGGTGTGGGGGGCAAAGAGGTAAAAGTACAGTAAACCAGTGACGTGCGGTGAGGTCAGTGGCTGGTGAGGCACTGGTTAGTATCAGAGCCAGATATACACAGGGTTACGCAGTCACAATTTACGCATTTGATTATCGTTATATAGGAGAATAGAGTTTCACTAGTTAGAAAGTAAAGTTCACATTTTTTTTACAGTTCTAAGAGCATGCACTTACAATACTGACTAATAGAGGGCGCTATTACAACTCTTACAAATAAAGTTTGCATATAGGTTTTTAACCCTTTCCGCGCGGGTTTGGAGACTTTCGGAGCTGAACGTCCAATCAAGAAGCGATGGGCTCAATTACACCCATCGCTTCTTGATTGGACGTTCAGCTCCGAAAGTCTCCAAACCCGCGCGGATAGGTTAATTATTGTATTGGCCCGCGAAAATTTAATGTATATATGTATTTCGTTGTCAATATATTTTATTCCCTGATAAAGTCCGTATAGGACGAAACGCGTTGGAACATGCGAATAAATTAATTTTATTACAATCATTGCAACACGCTGATTTTTGGTGATCCATTTGGAACTTCACAGTCTTGGGATACTTGGTAACCTAACGGTTCGCTGGATACCCAATTGATGCACCATATATGCTCAGCTGTTCAGTGAGTGAGGTCCTGCACAATTACGGTTTATCTATCATTGCAGATCCACCCTTCTTGTATATATATCTACCATTTGTGACGTCACTAGGAGGAGACGCCGGGGTGTGATCAGCGTCAGTGTAAGACAGCATCACTCTATCTATTTTTGTAGATGACGTGTGGCTTCCACAAGTCCGGGTTCACTCCCTCTAGCTGGAACTCCCATACAAACTTGTCGACGTTCCGGTAAAACTACGGCGTTGTCCAGTTGAACGGGATGGAGCTGTCCCACTTCTTCCAGCCGAGCCAGATAACAGATCCAGGATGCATAAAATTGAGACAGATGTAATTTACATATCCTACCCAGAATTCCTTGCTGCATATGGGGAATGTGGCACAGGAGCTCTGGGATGCAATTCATCGAATTGCTGTGATGTGCAAGTGGCTTCTGCAACAATTATATATATATATATATATATATATCTGTGCGACTTGGAGGGGGCTGTGGGTTTGCCTCCTGCCTACAGACTATGGCCCAGCAGTTAAACGGGAGATTTTGGGGCTGTTTGCTGTCTCCTGCAACCATCAAATGCACGGCACACAGCGCAAAGTATATCCGTGGGCGCCTGTTCCTCTGAACTTGTGAACACGGCTTTTGTAGCTGCGCGAGTGCATGTCTGGAACTACTATCCGGCTACATTTCCATATTAGCACGGCTGGTTAAATGTACGATTTCCTCCCAGAAAGTGACCATTTTCCCCCTGGATATGGGTTTAAATGGCTGGAGACAGAGTTTGGGAAAGGAGTTTTTATAATGTAATTAGGTTTGTAATGTGACGGAACCTACCGTCACTGGGGCATCTGGAGGGGGCTGTGGGCTAGCCTCCTGCCCAGTGACTATGGCCTGTGAAAGAGGCTATTGGGGAAGAACTGGTGGACCTTTTAAATATATTTGGTTTTGCACTGGTTTAAACATTCCCTCAATCATCTAACCCGTCTCTGTATACAGTAGACCTCTGTATTACTATCTCCCTGTATAGTGTAATTCTTTCTAATAGAAGATACTGCTCTGTTTTACCTGCTCTCTCTCTCTCCCCCTTCTCCTCCCAGGAGGTCCCACCTGAATAGGCTGCTTCCCTCAGCAGTTCCCTCATCCTATAACCTGCGATCCAGGACCAGGACCAGCACCTTACTTGCAATACCACAATACAAAAAGAAAGTGGCTCCAGCCTCATTTTCCTACAGAGCACCGCAATTATGGAATAACCTCCCAGACGCCATCAAATCTTCCCCCAGTCTGAAGTCACTCAAGAGCTCCCTATTAACATACCTCAATACGGAATGCGCCTGTAAACATGTGACATAGTGACTATATACAGAATGCACCTGTAAACATGTAACATAGTGACTATATACAGAATGCGCCTGTAAACATGTAACATAGTGACTATATACAGAATGCACCTGTAAACATGTAACATAGTGACTATATACAGAATGCACCTGTAAACATGTAACACAGTGACTATATACAGAATGCACCTGTAAACATGTAACACAGTGACTATATACAGAATGCACCTGTAAACATGTAAAACAGTGACTATATACAGAATGCACCTGTAAACATGTAACATAGTGACTATATACAGAATGCACCTGTAAACATGTAACATAGTGACTATATACAGAATGCACCTGTAAACATGTAACATAGTGACTATATACAGAATGCGCCTGTAAACATGTAACATAGTGACTATATACAGAATGCACCTGTAAACATGTAACATAGTGACTATATACAGAATGCACCTGTAAACATGTAACACAGTGACTATATACAGAATGCACCTGTAAACATGTAACACAGTGACTATATACAGAATGCACCTGTAAACATGTAACACAGTGACTATATACAGAATGCGCCTGTAAACATGTAACAGTGACTATATACAGAATGCACCTGTAAACATGTAACACAGTGACTATATACAGAATGCACCTGTAAACATGTAACATAGTGACTATATACAGAATGCACCTGTAAACATGTAACAGTGACTATATACAGAATGCACCTGTAAACATGTAACATAGTGACTATATACAGAATGCGCCTGTAAACATGTAACACAGTGACTATATACAGAATGCACCTGTAAACATGTAACACAGTGACTATATACAGAATGCACCTGTAAACATGTAACATAGTGACTATATACAGAATGCTGCTGTAAACATGTAACACAGTGACTATATACAGAATGCACCTGTAAACATGTAACGCAGTGACTATATACAGAATGCACCTGTAAACATGTAACATAGTGACTGTGATGGAACCGTTCCCTTCCGTCTGTCCTGGCTCTCCAGACACCCCTTCGTTGCGGTCAGCCCGGCTACTGGGAGCACTGTCCTCAGCGCCTCGAGCAGCTTGACCCGCCTGCTTCTGTTCCTCTGCCCTGGAGCCGTTAGGAATCTCCAGAAGGCCGCTTGGTACCTTCTGAGGGTGATAGTGTATAGTGTAGCGTCGCTGAAATAAAGACACCAGGCGCGGCTGTATGCTTTAAAACAGGATTCTCTCTCTCTGAGCTCTGAGAGTTCTCTGACTTTTTAATGAACAAAACGCCACCATTTATGCTGAAGTCCAACAGTCATAATTTGCATAAAATGACGCACCTCGTCCTACCCATCCTAATTACATTATGTCAGTTATTTAAAACATTCTTTACATTCTTTAGCCTTCAGCTCACACAACATTTGTATATCCATTGTTCTAACACATCAGATTAAACACACACTATCAGAGATCCCTTGAATTAAACATGTACCTAGATAATGGGAAAAGCCCTGACGCATAAATTACACAGCAGTAAAGCTTGTTTACTGTATACACAAAAACACATTTACCTACAGGAATATAAGTATTTTTAAAACCAAAGCTATGCCATTTTACACTAAACTAAATTAAACTAAAACCAAACGATGTAAAATATATCTAAAATCACACAATATAAATGAACATAAAGTCTCTTGGGGTTTGAAGCATGGAGCGTTACATCAGCTCCATGACAGTGACTATATACAGAATGCACCTGTAAACATGTAACACAGTGACTATATACAGAATGCACCTGTAAACATTTAACATAGTGAATATATTTCCTACATATGTATTTTCTGGTTAATCTGTATATTTGTTTTGTGTTAATATCTTGCATTTTATTACTTTGTATTTCTGTAACATTTCAATGTTCTTGAATCCAGGACATACTTGAAAATGAGAGAAATCTCAATGTATCCGTCCTGGTAAAATCCTTTATAAATAAATAAATAAATTGTCCATTGTTTGAAGGTCCTGTGCAGTTATTTGATTTGTGATGTTATCTGTTTGGTTGTATGCAAAGGGGGTTGGTCCTTGCCTGGGTAGCTGTGTGTCTGTGTGAATAAACTAGTCATTCTGCATTTTGATTTTCAACGGTAAGCCTCCTTCTTTCAACTGCAGTTAAAGTTTAGGGGAGCTGTTAGGAAAAGATTGCTCCGGTGACGGTGTAGACTGTTACTTGAAAGAGAGCCTGCAGACGGAGGAACTCAGGATACAGTCGCTCCGGCACATGTGTAATCTGTGTTATAGCAAGAATAATGTTATTTCTATTGTATGGTCCTCATGTACCTTGTTATCTGTTGAGAGGATTAACCTCCCAGCCTACCCTTGACTCAGGAATGTGTTCATATCTGTTAATATTTGAATAGTTTGTAAATCTGCTTTATTAGACAATCACTCTGCCGCCCCATTATAGAAAACATAGAAACATAGAAAATGTCGGCAGATAAGAACCTTTCGGCCCATCTAGTCGCCCAATTACATGGATACTTTACCTGGATTTATCTTTTGTTTAGGACTGCCTTATGCCTATCCCATGCCTGCTTAACCCTTTCGCTGCTGAGGCTTTTCCCGCCTCTGTGCTGAGGTCATTTTTACCGGTTTTGCTCATCATGTTTAAACGCGTTTTGAAGGCTTATTTTAGTATATGACCCAGACATATTATATATCGTTCTTTCCGTCAGACTCGGTAGATTCATAATATGTCATTATTATATGTATACGTTATGTCATGTCTATATATTATAACAAAAAATGCAATAAAATATGTATTTTCAATAATTTACAACGTGTAAAGTGTTTTTTTCACATTTTAACATACGAGCAATTGCGGTTATATTTTGTATGGGGTGCGCTTGTTAAAAAAATTAGAGATGGGGTCTCGTTACATTTTTTTGGGGAAAATTACACGATTTTTAACAAACGCACCGCATACAAAAATCGTTAGTGCAGCATCATTGTTCACATTATAATTGAAATGGGAACAATATTGCTGCATTAACGAACCAAAAAAAAGAAAAAAAAATGTTTATTTTTTTTTTTATAATTTTTTTTAAATATATTTTTATTTTTATTTTTAATTTTTATTTTTTTTAAAAAACTTTTTTCACTTTCGTGTTTGGTATCGTTGGAACGGCCATGCTCTGGCCGATCCAACCATACCAAACTTTAACCCCTAGCTGCCACGGATCGGGAGATAGGGAGTTCCAATGAACTCCCTATCTCCACCGTTGGTGGCAGTTAGGGTTTAACTCTAGGACTGGCGTCATCCTGCTATGCACGATGACGCCAGTCCTCAGGGGAGTTCCCGGAGGCTTGGCCGACATCCAAGATGTCGGCCAGCTCCGGGAAAGGATCACGAACCGGCGCTTTTCAGCGCCGATTCGCGATCCAGCTCCCCAGGGGTTAATGCCAGGGACCATTTGGAAGGGCAGGCTGTGCCCTTCCAAATGGTGCCTGGGTTAACCCCCGCAACGCCGCCGATCGGGAGGGAGAGAGGTCCGAAGGACCTCCCCCCTCCCTTTCAGGCGCCTCCTCCGCACATGCGGGGGGGCGCCTGAATTAGGTGTCATCGCGCTGCCGCGATGACACCTAATTTCAGCGGCGGCGGTTCCGGATGCTGGGCTGACATCGAGGATGTCAGCCTGCACCGGGGGGGCCAGCGATCGGCCGGAACTCGGCCGAACGCTGACCCCAAAGTGAGGACGCGCTCAGCGCGTCCTCAGCACACCAGCAGCCATGCGGAGGACGCGCTGAGCACGTCCTCCGCATCGAAGTGGTTAAATTCAATCACTGTTTTGGCCTCTACCACTTCTACTGGAAGACTGTTCCATGTATCCACCACCCTCTCAGTAAAATAATGCTTCCTGATGTTACTTTTAAACCTTTGCCCCTCTAATCTAAGACTATGTCCTCTTGTTTTGCTACTTTGTTTCCTTTTAAATATACTCCCTTCCTCTACCTATCTGTTTTAAACTGTACAGAGCAGGTGCTGGCGCAGGGGGTATTGGGGGGATGAGGGGGTACAGACCAGGCGCTGGTGACGGGAGTTATTGGGGGGATGAGGGGGAGTATAGACCAGGTGCTGGTGACATAGGGTATTGGGGGGATAAGGCGGGGTACAGACCAGGTGCTACAGACAGGGGGTATTGAGTGGATGAGGGGGAGTATAGACCAGGTGCTGGTGACACGGGGTATTGAGGGGATGAGGGGTGAGTATAGACAAGGTGCTGGTGACAGGGGGTATTGGGGGTTGAGGGTGGGTACAGACCAGGTCCTACGGATAGTGGGTATTGAGAGGAAGTATAGACCAGGTGCTGGTGATGGGGTGTTTGGGGGGATGAGGGGGGTACAGACCAGGTGCTGGTGACAGGGGGTATTGGGGGGATGAGGGGGGTACAGACCAGGTGCTGGTGACAAGGGGTATGGGGGGAGAATGAGGGGGGTACAGAACAGGCACTGGTGAAAGGGGGTATTGGGGGATGAGGGGGAGTACAGACAGAGGTGCTGGTGACGGGGTATTGGGGGGGATGAGGGGGGTACAGACTAGGGATGAGCCGAACACCCCCGTGTTCGGTTCGCATTCGAACTCGAACAATTTAAAAAGTTCGAGTTCGAACTCGAACACAAACCGAACTCAATACAAGTCAATGGGAGTCAAAAGTTTGGTTTTAAGAGTGCCCTCCAAGAGGGCATATATGCAAGATATTTGCCATAAAAGGTGTATGGGGTTTCGGGTAGTGCCCTGGGGGACAGGAAACAAGAACAAAAAGTTTTAAAGGGACAGTGAGTTGTCCATGAAATAAGGGTTAAAAATAAAAACGAAAAATTCCTTCAAATATCGTGCCTAGGAGGTCCCCATAACCTGCCCGTGAAGTGGTGGATTTGTAGGATGTATAGAAACATTTAAAAACAAAAAAATTACGGTAAAAGTTTTTCCTTTAATCTATTCATAAACAACTGCTTGGGGCGGCAGCCTGTATGAAAAGAGGAGACATTTTAGGACACGCAGAACAAGTTTAGTGATTTTTTGGCTAAATTATGGTGAAACTTACGCAGGCTTTGGATGAAAGTAACAATGGTACATGCGTCAACTTACCCAGGCCTAGGGCGGAGAGAAGGTTGCTGCCATTATCACAGACAACCATTCCCAGCTGAAGCTGGCGTGGTGTTAAGCATCTCTGCACCTGCCCCTGCAGAGATGACAGAATTTCTGGTCCGGTGTGGCTCCTGTCTCCTAAACAAACCAGCTCAAGCACAGTATGGCATCTTTTTGCTTGAGCCATTGCGTAGCCCCTGCCACTTAAACTCTGTTTAACTGCCACTTCGCCAGAGACAGAGGAGGGAGAGGTGGTGGTGGAGCAGACAGACCTCATACAAGCAGCTTTCTGGAGGCGTGGTGGATGAACAAGCTCCAGCACAGAGCCCCTTCTTGGATCCCTCCCAGCTGCAATCAGAGTTACCCAGTGTGCCGTGAAGGCAATGTAACGACCCTGTCCATGCTTGCTGACCACGTGTCTAAAGTCACATGCACCTTGCTGCTGACTAGGGATGAGCTGTTCGGGTTCGGACGGTTCAGGGTTCAACCCGAACTTAGCCTGTTCGAGCAGATCGCGAACCCCGAACATTTCCGGGTGTTCGCCACATGTTCGACCACAATTATTATTATTATTCTTTATTTATAAAGCGCCAGCATATTCCGCAGCGCTGTACAATAAGCACAGTATAGACAGGGTTACAATACATTGAACAACATTTGACAAACAGTACAGGAGGAGATGAGGGCCCTATTCCCGTAGGAACTCACAATCTGGGAGGGTTGGGGTTGGAAACAGGAGGAGAGGACTGTAAGGTGAGAGTGATTGATGGTTGCGTCAGTGAGTTGGGTGGTAGGCTTCCCTAAATAGGAATGTTTTAAGGGAGCGTTTGAAGGAAGAGAAGTTAGGGGAAAGTCTGACAGTACGAGGGAGAGCGTTCCAGAGAGTGGGGGCTGCGCGTGAGAAATCCTGCAGTCTATCATGGGAAGAGGTGATGCGGGGAGAAGCTAGGTGCAGGTCACTGTTTGACCTTAGGGAGCTGGCTGGGGTGTATTTGGTGATTAGTGAGGACAGGTAGTGAGAGCTGAGTTAGTGAGGGTTTTGTAGGTAAATGGACCACAATGCATTTTCCCACTGCCTGAAGCTCGTAATTGGCTACAGCCTTGCACTTGACCACAGGTCTGGTGCAAGACTGGTTGAACACTATGCTAATCACCGCTCAGAGTCCTGATTGGGCAAAATTTGCCCAATCATGGGCTCACAGAGCTAAGTCCCGCAGCACACTATATAAGGTTTCCACGCAGCACTTCTGCACGCATTTCAGAGGAGATTTCAGAGGAGATAGTTGTGTGTTGTTACTGCCGGTCTGCCACCAGCTACTGGGGGGGTCTCATTTCGACCAAATATGAGGGAATTTAGGTGATGTGTGTCTTGTCACTGTGCCAGCAATTTTGTTGGGGGTTTACAACTTTATTTAAAACATTTGTGTATTGAGGTGATTTTCTGGGTCTTGTCACTGTGCCAGCAAGTGTTTTTGGGTCTCATTTATACCAAATATCAGGGAATTTAGGTGATGTGTGTCTTGTCACTGTGCCAGCAAGTTTTTTTGGGGTTTACAACTTTATTTAAAACATTTGTGAATTGAGGTGATTTTCTGGGTCTTGTCACTGTGCCAGCAAATCTTTTTGGGGCTCACTAATTTCTTTAAAACACTTGTGAATTAAGGTGATCTGTGTCTCGTCATACAAACAGTACCACGCTGTATTTTGGGGCTCACTAATTTATTTAAAACACTTGGGAATCAAGGTGATCTGTGTCTCGTCATACAAACAGTACCACGCTGTATTTTGGGGCTCACTAATTTCTTTAAAACACTTGGGAATTAAGCTGATCTTCTGTGTCTCGTCACACAGCCAGCAATATTTTTTGGGGCTCACTAATTTCTTTAAAACACTTGGGAATTGAGGTGATCTGTCTCTTGTCACTGGCTGCCAGCTATCAGTGTGTCTCACTGAGTTATACCAGAGTTATTTAAATCTTTATACCAGAGTTGAATCAGAGTTCTGTATATATTAATCTATATATCACTCACCATGTCTGAAAGAACAAAAAGGACAGGCAGACACTCCCAGCCACAGATAAGAGGGCAAGCAGCCTGTGTCGGGAGGCTGTGTCTCTGGTCGTGGTGGACGTGGTGCATCCTCTGCAGGGACACGCTTGTCCTTTCTAACTGGTGCTGGCTGTCTTAAGCAGCAGCAATATACAGAGGACTTGGTGGATTGGCTAACCAGGCCATCCTCATCCTCCGAGTCCTCTGCCAGCCAGGCTTCTAGTGCTTTACAGTCCACCTCAGCTGCCAAAGCATCTAATGCAGCCTCCATGTCCACAGCTACTCCTGCCGTAGCCTCGCTATCACACATGGAGGAGTCAACTGAATTGTTTGACTACAATGAGAGTGACATGCTGCTTGAGGATGCGCAGCAAGTACAGTGCTCTGATTCAATCTCTGAGGTTGAGCAAGGGAGTATAATCAACCTAGAGGAAGGGGGTGCCAGTGATGACACACAAATAACTGGCACTCATGTTGCCCCAGCAGCTGCAGCATACTACCAAGTTGGCTCCAGTGACAAGGAGATAGGGGGTGAAGATGACATTGATGATGATGAGGTCACTGACTCCACCTGGGTGCCAGATCGAACTGAGGAATCAAGTGAGGAGGAGGGGGAGGAGAAGTAGGCACAGCAAACACGAGGCACAACATCCTCTTTGACCAACCGTAGCACTAGCCAGTCCAAGGCATCACATGTCAGAGCTGCTCCGGTGCAGAGCGCTGTTGTCTCAAAGAACACATGCAGGAACTCTGCTGTCTGGGAGTTCTTTAAGAAATGTGCAGCAGACCCCACCGTTGCTATTTGGAATCTATGTCAGAGGAGGCTGAAGCGTGGGATAAACACCGGACACTTGGGTACCACGTGCTTGAGGCGACATATGAACAAATGCCACACATCCCGTTGGGGCAAAACTTTGCGTAGGTCCTCCTCCTCCTCATCTGTGTCTACCCACACTGTATGTCCTGCCATGCAATTGCCTACAACCTCCACCGACAGGGATGATGCTACAGTAATGGAGGTACCAGCAGGTCCTTCCTCACAATGTGACATCATCCCAGTAGCTGAAGATTTATGCAGTCAGATTACGTTGCCGCAGCTGCTGCAGCGAAAGAAAAAATATAGTCCCAACCATCCCCAAGCACAGCGTCTAAATGCCAGTTTAGCAAAATTACTCGCATTGCAGCTGCTGCCTTTCCAGCTGGTGGACTCTGCTCCCTTCCGTGAATTTGCTGAATGCGCTGTACCACAGTGGCAGGTTCCAAAACGTCATTACTTTTCACGCAAGGCCGTTCCAGCACTATACCAGCACGTGGAAGACAATGTTATCCAGTCATTGGGAAAGGCAGTCAGCAGCAAGGTGCATGTCACTTTAGACACGTGTTCCAGCAAGCGTGGACAGGGTCGTTACATTTCCTTCACGGCACACTGGGTAACTCTGATTGCAGCTGGGAGGAATGCAAGACGGGGCTCTGTGCTGGAGCTTGTTCATCCACCACGCCTCCAGAAAGCTGCTTGTATGAGGTCTGTCTGCTCCACCACCACCACCTCTTCCTCCTCCTCCTCCTCCTCCTCCTTCTCTGTCTCTGGCAAAGTGGCAGTTAAACCCACGCCTGACAGGGTCTACGCAATGGCTCAAGCAAAAAGATGCTATACTGTGCTTGAGCTGGTTTGTTTAGGGGACAGGAGCCACACCGGGTCAGAAATTTTGTCAGCTCTGCAGGGGCAGGTGCAGAGATGGTTAACACCACGCCAGCTTCAGCTGGGAATGATCATCTGCGATAATGGCAGCAACCTTCTCTCCGCCCTACGCAAGGGTAAATTGATGCATGTACGATGCCTAGCACACGTCCTAAATCTGGTGGTACAGCGTTTCCTAACCAAGTACCCAGGGCTGCCAGAGCTTCTCATCCAGGCCAAAACAGTCTGCAGCCACTTCAGACTGTCATTCCCAGCAAGTGTTCGCCTGGCAGAAATTCAAAGAGAATTCCACCTTCCCACAAACCGTCTGATCTGTGACATGCCCACTAGGTGGAATTCGACATTAGCAATGCTGCAGCGTCTGTACAAGCAGCAGATGGACATCAACGAGTACCTGTGTGAGTATGGCACAAGGACAGGTTCAGGTCAACTTGGTTTTTCCCCCCCCCCCCCGCAGTGGCTGATGATCAAGGATGCATGCACTGTACTGTCACCATTTGAGGAGGCAACGAGGATGGTGAGCAGGGACAGTGCATGCATCAGTGACACAATTCCTTTAGTTTTCCTGCTGGAGCACACTCTGCAGGGAATTATAGATGTGGCTCTAGAGGCAGAGCAGCGGGAGGAAGAGGAGGCCTTCCCTAGCTCTCAAGACCCCAGTCTTTACGCAGACAGCATTCCAGCGGGTCCTACTCAGATCAGACAGGAGGAGGATGTGGAGGAGGAGGACTATTTAAGTAGTGGGGGCATTGAAGGTGGGGATTCCTCAAGCCAGGGTTTTGTGTGCCCAGAAAAAGAAGGGCTTGTGCGTGGCTGGGAGGAGGAAGTGCACGATACGGTCATCCTCATTGACCAGGAAGACTCAGCAGCTAATGTCACCTCCAACCTACGCTGCATGGGCTCCCTAATGATGCAAAGCCTGCTAAAGGACCCCAGTGTCACGGAATGCCCCAAGAGGCTCGGACGCCAACCCCAGGACCCTCAGCCAGGGACAGTTTTGAGGACGGTTGTGTCGCTATGGACTCCTAGGTGCCGTTGCACCAGCAGAACACCTTGTTTTATTTTCTTAGATGTGGTTTCATTGTGTGATGTAATAAAAGTGTCCCCGTATATGTACTGTGAAACGTATGTTAAAACCCCACCCATTGTATGCTTTGCTCGCCGCCATTTCCCAGTGCCTCGTGGATCTGGTCGAATTGATCGGATCGTAAAATGGCCGATTCGGACCATCCGGTTACGAATCGGCACCACCCCGATTCCGAACAGCCAATACGAATCGGGGCCCAGGTACCTTTTTCCAGCGAGGGCCAATGAGACTCATGGGGGCGGGCAGGGATTCCTATTGTTCTCTTTCTGTACGAATGTTTATAAATATATGTGATTTCCCAGTAAAAGTTAGTTCATCTAGTGCATACAGCTCCGCCTGGTGTCCTTTATTGCTGTCCGTCCTATTGAGATCCCGCGCGGTCTCAAGGTGCGTTCCGAACGAGGTACGATCCGGCTACCCTGTGTCTGCATCTCGGATCAGAACAGAGGTGCATCGTACGTGCTTCGATCAACGATCGACCACGCTTCGATTCCGCTACCCTGGGCCTGAGTCCCGAATCGAAGTAGCGGCGCGTCCTACGTGCATCGACCAACCAAAGGATCGACCACGCTTCGACTCCGCTATCCGATCCGAAGCCGCGGCTCGTCTCCCGCGCCTTGGTATATCGAGCGCTACACGATCGAAGGAAATCCGAAACGTTTCCCATCCGAACGGCCCAACGGACGAAACGTTTCCCATCCGAACGGCCGCTCCACAGACAATCCGATCTCCACCAAGGTCAGTAGATCAGCTGCTCGAGACGCTGAGTGCCGTGTCACTCGGTGTTTGGGCTGATCTCCCGCAGGGGTCCCTCTCCACAGCCCGCTAACCCTTCCCCGGGGTCACTCCAGGCCACACGAGACGCCGAGTGCCGCGCCACTCGGTAGTCGGGCCGGCGGTAAGCGCAGTGGGAGGAGCAGATAGGAGCACACCCGCAGGCGGACAACACCCATTCCGTCGCACCCAGGTTTCGTGCTATCAAGGAGAGGGATCATTACTGGTTGGCAACCCTTCTTGATCCACGATACAAGGGGAAAGTTGTAGAGCTCATCCTGCCTGCACAGAGGGAGCACAGGATGACAAAACTTGAGGACGCTCTAAAGCGAAACTTGTGTAACACCTTTCCAGGCACTGTTAGATTACCAAGTGCTGACACACGTGCTTCTGAGGCTGCAGGTGATCAGAGGAATAGCGGTGAAGACCAGGGCCGGTTGACTGATGCATTTTTAAATTTTTTTAGTCCTCGACGCCCAGGGACGTCAAATGTAGGCACCCATTGCCAGCGTCTTCACCATATGGTGCAGGACTACCTAGGGGCAAGGGCAGACCTGGATACCTTTCCAGCAGATGATCCACTGGCTTACTGGGTGTTGAGATTGGATCACTGGCCAGAACTTAGCCAATATACTATGCAGCTACTAGGTTGCCCTTTATCTAGCGTGCTTTCTGAAAGGACGTTCAGTGCTGCTGGAGGTTTTGTCACAGACAAAAGAGTGCATCTGTCCACCGACTCTGTAGACCGGCTGACATTTAAAAAAATTAATCAGTCCTGGATCAGCAGCTATCAATCCCCTGATGCTGAAGTAATGGAATAGATCGGGGATGTCCTCTTCTGCATTCACAAAACCTCCAGCACTGAACTCCTCCACAATACCACAAAAGGGTTACGGTGTGAAGGCACTTGCTGCCATGAAAGGCACAATATCTGGCTGCACTGACGCCCATTAAAAAAAAAAACCACCATTACCACCATATCAAAAACTTTTAAATATAGGACCACATGGTCCACCCCTGCACTCTTCCACAATACCACAGAGGGGTTACTGTATGATGATACTTGCTGGCCTGGCATTAAAGGCACAATATCTGGGTGCACTGACGCCCATTACCCCCAGATCAAAAACTTTTCAATATAGGACCACATGGTCCACCCCTGCACTCTTCCACAATACCACAGAGGGGTTACTGTATGATGATACTTGATGGCCTGGCATTAAAGGCACAATATCTGGGTGCACTGACGCCCATTACCACCATATCAAAAACTTTTAAATATAGGACCACATGGTCCACCCCTGCACTCTTCCACAATACCACAGAGGGGTTACTGTATGATGATACTTGATGGCCTGGCATTAAAGGCACAATATCTGGGTGCACTGATGCCCATTACCCCCAGATCAAAAACTTTTCAATATAGGACCACATGGTCCACCCCTGCACACTTCCACAATACCACAGAGGGGTTACTGTATGATGATACTTGATGGCTTGCCATTAAAGGCACAATATCTTAGTGCACTGTTGCCCATTACCCCCAGATCAAAAACTTTTCAATATAGGACCACATGGTCCACCCCTGCACTCTTACACAATACCATAGAGGGGTTACTGTATGATGATACTTGATGGCATGGCATTAAAGGCACAATATCTGGGTGCACTGACGCCCATTACCCCCAGATCAAAAACTTTTCAATATAGGACCACATGGTCCACCCCTGCACTCTTCCACAATACCACAGAGGGGTTACTGTATGATAATACTTGATGGCCTGGCACTAAAAGCACAATATCTGGGTGCACTGCCATTGATGCCTGTATCAGATTCATATCCTCAGAGGGGTTACGGTGTGACGGCACTGTTGCCGACGCTAAAAGCCCAATTTTAAAGCACCTATTGTTACTTTCATCCAAAGCCTGCATAAGTTTCACAATAATTTAGCACAAAAAACACTAAACTTTTTCTGCGCGTCCTAAAATGTCTTTTCATACAGGCTGCCGCCCCAAGCAGTTGTTTATGGATAGATCAAAGGAAAAGCATTTACCGTCATATGAAACGTCATTTTTTTGTTTTTAAGTGTTTCTATACATCCTAGAAATCCGCCACTTCACGGGCAGGTTATGGGGACCTCCTAGGCACGATATTTGAAGGAATTTTTTGTTTTTATTTTTAACCCTTATTTCATGGAAAACTCACTGTCCCTTTAAAAACGTTTTTTTTTTAACTTTTTGTCCTTGTTTCCTGTCCCCCAGGCCACTACCCGGACCCCCATACACCTTTTATGGCAAATATGTAGCATACAGTTGTGTTCAAAATTATTCAACCCCCAATGCTGTAAATGGTTTTCGGGAATTTAGTGACATTTGTAATTGTATTCAGAATGAAATCCTACAAGGACTTTTTAAAGAACCATATGCAACTAAAATGACATCAATTGGTTTTGTAATACAGTAGTAAATGTTTCTTTTGCGAATTCTTCATTGACACAATTATTCAACCCCTTAAAGACTACCACTCTGAAGAACAGAGGTTCATTCAAGTGTTTTCAATCAGGTATTGAAAACACCTGTGGATGTCACGGAGCAGCAATAAAGCATAATAAGCACCAATTAGGCAGCTTTAAAATGACTGTGATACTCAGCTCCTTCTAGACATTTACTGGTGTGGTTACAAACATGGTGAAGTCAAGAGAATGGTCCAGGAAGACAAGAGAAGAGGTGATTACTCTTCACCGGAAGGGCAATGGCTATAAGAAGATTGCAAAGATGTTAAACATACCAAGAGAGACCATAGGAAGCATCATTCGCAAATTCAAGGCAAAGGGCACTGTTGAAACGCTACCTGGTCGTGGCAGAAAGAAGATGCGGACTTCGACTGCTGTGCGCTACCTGAAGCGTAGAGTGGAGAAAAGTCCCGTGTGACTGCTGAGGAACTGAGAAAAGATTTGTCAGATGTGGGTACTGAAGTTTCAGCTCAGACAATACGGCGCACACTGCGTAATGAAGGCCTCCATGCCAGAACTCCCAGGCGCACCCCCTTGCTGTCTCCAAAGAATAAGAAGAGTCGACTGCAGTATGCCAAAAGTCATGTGGACAAACCACAGAAGTTTTGGGATAGTGTTCTGCGGACTGATGAAACAAAATTAGAACTGTTTGGGCCCATGGATCAACGCTATGTTTCGAGGAGGAAGAACAAGGCCTATGAAGAAAAGAACACCTTGCCTACTGTGAAGCATGGCGGGGGGTCAATCATGCTTTGGGGCTGTTTTACTTCTGCAGGTACAGGGAAGCTTCAGCGTGCGCAAGGTACCATGAATTCTCTTCAGTACCAGGAGATATTGGATGACAATGTGATGCAGTCCGTCACAAACCTGAGGCTTGGGAGACGTTGGACCTTTCAACAGGACAATGATCCCAAGCATACCTCCAAGTCCACTAGAGCATGGTTGCAGATTAAAGGCTGGAACATTTTGGAGTGGCCATCACAGTCACCTGACTTAAATCCGATTGAGAACCTCTGGTGGGACTTAAAGAAAGCAGTTGCAGTGCGCAAGCCTAAGAATGTGACTGAACTGGAGGCTTTTGCCCATGACGAATGGGCGAAGATACCTGTAGATCGCTGCAAGACACTTGTGTCAAGCTATGCTTCACGTTTAAAAGCTGTTAAAACTGTAAAAGGATGTTGTACTAAGTACTAAGATTTAATGTCACTTGGGGGTTGAATAAAACTGATAATGATGTGAGCACAGAAAAGACATTTGTGGTTATTTCATTATAAATGTTATGTTATATTTGTCTGACCTACACGTGCCTCTTTGATTTAATTGTAAGCAAGATGACTGAATGATCAAAATCAATGTCAAACTGGCCAAAACACTCAATTTCACTGGGGGTTGAATAATTTTGAACACAACTGTATATGCCCTCTTGGAGGGCACTCTAAAAAAAACGAATTTTCAGCCCCATTGACTTTCATGGGGGTTTGGGTTCGGTCCCGAACAAATGGGAAGTTCGGGTTCGGGCTCGATCCGAACTCGGGGAGTGTTCGGCTCATCCCTACTGCTGACTGCCTTTCCCAGTGACTCCATAACATTGTCTTCCACATGCTGGTATAGTGATGGAATGGCCTTCCGTGAAAAGTAATGGCGTTTTGGAACATGCACTATGGTACAGCACATTCAGCAAATTCACGGAAGGAAGCAGAGTCCACCAGCTGGAAAGGCAGCAGCTGCAATGTGAGTAATTTTGCTAAGCTGGCATTTAGACGCTGTGCTTGGGGATGGTTGGGACTATATTTTTTCTTACACTGCAGCAGCTGGGGCAACGTAATCTGACTGTGTAAATCTTCAGCTGATGGGATGCTGTCACATTGTGAGTAAAGACCTGTTACATCCATTACTTTAGCATCATCTCTGTCAGTGGAGGTTGGAGTCAATGACATGGCAGGACATATAGTGGGGGTAGAGACAGGTGAGGAGGACCTACACAAAGTTTTGCGCCAATGGGATGCATGGCAGGTGGTCATATGTCGCCTCAAGCACGTGGTACCCAAGCGTCCGGTGTCTTTCCCACGCTTGAGCCTCATCTGACATAGATTACAAATAGCAGCGGTGGGGTCTGCTACACATTTCTTAAAGAACTCCCAGACAGCAGAGTTCCTGGATGTGTGCTTTGAGACAACGGCGCTCTGCACCTGAGCAGCTCTGACATCTGATGCCTTGGACTGGCTAGTGCTACGGTTGGTCATATAGGATGTTGTGCCTCGTGTTTGTTGTGCCTCCTCCTCCTCCCCCTTGACTCCTCTGTTCGATCAGGCACCCAGGTGGAGTCAGTGACCTCATCATCATTGTCATCACCCTCTATCTCCTCGTCACTGGAGCCAACTTGGCAGTATGCTGCAGCTGCTGGGGCAACATTAGTGCCAGTTAATTGTGTGTCATCACTGGCACCCCCTTCCTCTAGATTGATTATATTCCCTTCCTCAACCTCAGAGATTGAATCAGAGCACTGTAGTTGCTGTGCATCCTCAAGCAGCATGTCACTATCATTGTAGTCAAACAATTCAGCTGACTCCTCCGTGTGTGATAGTGAGGCTATGGCAGGAGTAGCTGTGGACATGGAGGCTGCATTAGATGCTTTGGCAGCTGAGGTGGACTGTAAAGCACTACAAGCCCGGCTGGCAGAGGACTCGGAGGATGAGGATGGCCTGGTTAGCCAATCCACCAAATCCTCTGTATGTTGCTGCTGCTTAAGACGGCCAGCACCAGTTATAAAGGACAAGCGTGCCGATGCAGAGGATGCACCACGTCCACGACGACCAGAGGCACAGCCTCCCAACACAGAGGCTGCTTGCCCTCTTATCTGTGCCTGGGAGCGTCTGCCTTTCCTTTTTGGTCTTTCTGACATGGTGAGTGATATATAGATTAGGCTTGTGCACCGATTTTTTTTTCGGTTCGATTCGGTTCGATTTTTCGGATTTTTAAACTTTTCGATTCGGCTCGTTTTGACCGATTTCTGTTTCGATTCGGTTCGGCTCGACTCGTTTTTCGTGTACATATTTTTTCGGAATATCGACCATTTTTCGTATTTTCGTGTCACTTTGCTCGTTTTTTGTATCGACTTTTCGTAACTTCGGAAATTTTCGTTTTTTCGGAACGTCTGTTCTCCTCGTTTGAAAGCAATAAATTTCGATTTGACACATTTCAAGTCCATTCGAAAATTCCAAAAATATTTCGTTTCGGCTCGGAAACTTTTCGGATCTGCCATTTTCGGATCTAAAAATTTTCGGAAATTCGGCCGCATCCGAAAACACGAATCGGGAAATTTCGTAAATATTCTGAAATTCCGAAACCCGAAACGCACATCCCTAATATAGATTAAAGATATACAGAACTCTGATTCAACTGTGTTATAAAAATTGGAGATATGCTGCAGAACTCTGATTCAACTCTGGTATAAAAGTTAAAGATTTCCAGAACTCTGGTATAACTCAGTGAGACACCCTGATAGCTGGCAGCCAGTGACAAGACACAGATTACAATTCCCAGAAACCTCCTATAAATCAGTGAGACCCCTGATGGGTGGCAGTGAGTCACAAGACACAGATCACCACAATTCCCAGATATTTTGTAGAATTTACTGACCCCCCAAAATACTTGGTGGCAGTGAGAACACACAGATTTTAACAATTCCCAAATATTTTGTAGAAATTACGGACCCCCCAAAATAGTTGCTGGGAGTGAGAACACACAGAGTAGAACAATTCCCAGATATTTTTGTAGAAATAAGACCCTCCCCCCCCAGTAGCTGGTGGCAGACTGGCAGTGAGAACACACACTAACACAACAACAATCTCCTCTCAAACACGTGCTGAAGCGCTGTGTGAAACCTTATATAGTGTGCTGCGGGACTTAGCTCTGTGAGCCCATGATTGAGCAAAATTTGCCCAATCAGGACTCTGAGCCGTGATTGGCACAGTCTTGCACCTGTCTTGCACCTGACCTGTGGTCAGGTGCAAGGTTGTAGCCAATTACAAGCTTAAGGCCAGTGGAAAAGTGCATTGTGGTCCATTGTGGTGCATTGTGGGCGAACACGCGGAAATGTTCGTAGTTCGCGAACATGCGAACAGGTGAAGTTCGAATCGAACTCCGAACTGATCAAACAGAACAGCTCATCCCTAGTACAGACTGGGCACTGGTGACGGGGGTATTGGGGGATGAGGGGGGAGTACAGACCAGGTGCTGGTGACAGGGGGTATTGGGGGGTGAGGGCAGACCAGGTGCAGGTGACAGGGGGTATGGGGGATGAGGGGGGAGTACAGACCAGGTGCTGGTGACAGGGGGTATGGGGGATGACAGGGGGGAGTACAGAACCAGGTGCTGGTGACAGGGGGTATTGGGGGATGAGGGGGGAGTATAGACCAGGTGTAGGTGACAGGGGGTATTGGGGGGTGAGGGCAGACCAGGTGCAGGTGACAGGGGGTATGGGGGATGAGGGGGGAGTACAGACCAGGTGCTGGTGACAGGAGGTATTGTGGGGGTGAGGGGTACAGACAGACCAGGTGCTGGTGACAGGAGGTATTGGGGGATGAGGGGGGAGTACAGACCAGGTGCTGGTGACAGGGGGTATTGGGAGATGAGGGGGTACAGACAGACCAGGCACAAATGACAGGGGGTATTGGGGGGATGGGGTGGGGTACAGACCAGGTGCTGGTGACAGGGGGTATTGGGGGATGAGGGGGGAGTACAGACCAGGTGCTGATGACAGGGGGTATTGGGGATGAGGGGGGGGTACAGACCAGGTGCTGATGACAGGGGGTATTGGGGGATGAGGGGGGGTACAGACCAGGCGTTGGTGACAGGAGGTATTGGGGGATGAGGGGGTACAGACAAACCAGGCATTAATGACAGGGGGTATTGGGGGGATGAGGGGGTACAGACAGACCAGGCACTAATGACAGGGGGTATTGGAGAGGATGAGGGGGGTACAGACCAGACATTGGTGACAGGGAGGGGGGTGAGGATAGTGCCGTTGAGTCTGATAATATTGTGTCCCTCTGTCTGTCTGTACGTGCAGGTAACAGGCTTCTCTGGGGACATGATCCTGCTGGGCTATTGTGGGGTTGACGGGTGATATATATGTGTAATGGGGTCTCCAGGCAGGCACCCCATTGGGTGGGGGATCATTGGGTGCAGAGTATGAGGGAAAACGCGATGTGTCGGTGACGGAGTTACATGTGGGGGCGATGGATCAGGAGATCAGCTGCAATGAATGTGTTAATAGCGGGGTGGATGTTAATGCCCCCCCTTTCCTTGCCTTGATTTCTCTCTTCCTGACACTGATTAGTCCCATTCAGCTGCCCTGGCTGATTGCGGGGGGAGAGGGGGCTTCGCTGATTAGCACCGAGGGTCAGGGATGCTAATTGCTGCAGTAATTACTAACGTCGCCTGCATCACCTCTCGGGACCTCTGTCCGTCCGCACGACTGTCCTGATCCAAAGAATCACATCCCGCACTAAACAGGCGTTACGGATTGTAGTTTGAAATGATTGCTAGCTCTTTGGAACAGGTACAGGGAATTTGCGGTTAGATTTCACACGGGGCTGTTTGGCAGCTATTTCTGAAAGACACATTTCATGGAGAAAATGTGCGAGAGACCCTGAGACAGGGATTACCGGGACATGGACCTATATATGCCACAGGGGGCCCTACACCACAGGGGGGCCCTATACCACGGGGGGCCCTGCAACACGGGGGGCCCTACAACACGGGGGCCCTACAACACAGGGGGCTCTATACCACGGGGGGCCCTACAACACAGGGGCCCTACAACACGGGGGCCCTAAAACACAGGGGGCTCTATACCACGGGGGCCCTACAACACAGGGGGCTCTATAACATGGGGGCCCTATACCACGGGGGCCCTACAACACAGGGGGCTCTATACCACGGGGGCCCTACAACACAGGGGGCTCTATACCATGGGGGCCCTATACCACGGGGGCCCTACAACATGGGGGGCTCTATACCACGGGGGGCCTTACAACACAGGGGGCTCTATACCACGGGGGGCCTTACAACACAGGGGGCTCTATACCACGGGGGCCCTACAACACAGGGGCAGGGCCGTAGGGAGGCACTCGCCTCTGGTGCAGCAGCTGTGACGGGCACAGCCAGTGCAGCAGAGAAACCCCAGTAGGCTGATTCACTTTTGGACGCTGGGGGTCCGTTTTATAATTTAAAAGCAGTTTAAACCCTTTTTCCCATCAGCCTGACAGTATCGCACTGGGAGGGGGGGCGGAGCGTCGGTGACAGTATCGCACTGGGAGGGGGGCGGAGCGTCGGCCTCAAGGATTGACAAGCTGGAGGGGGGAGTGTTATGTATGGCCGGGTGTCTGGCACAGCCACAGATAGAAGCAGGCAGCCTGCTCCAGTGCTTGCTCGCACGTGGCAGCCTGCCTGAAAACTGTTCTGGCCAGTGTGCATGTCATGTGGTGGGGGGTGTGCGTGTCATGTGGTGGGGGGTGTGTGTGTCATGTGGGGGGTGTGTGTGTATGTGGTGGGGGGTGTGCGTGTCATGTGATGGGGGGTGTCACGGACCACTACGCGCACTGCTGCGCAAAGACGCCGGGTTAAGCCGCTCACTATCTATCTATCCTAGACCCAAATAATCACGCGCGCTTCTCTACCCGTCCCGGCCACACTTTCTCTCACAACAGACACGTAGAGCGCGATATACTGATCCCAGGATTGCAATGCAGTACAAGTCTTCTCCTGAAGCTAACTACGTCTCTCACAATCCCGGAGCTCACTTTCTTATTCTATTAGTAACGCTGCCACCAGTCCTCACGGACACTACGCGCGTCGCAACAGGAGACGCAGGGCTTAGCAGCTGCAATATCCTCGACTCGGACAGTGACTACGGATCCCACAATTCCCTGCCGTTTCCTGACGACCGCAACACTCAATTTCTTATAAATAACCGAGCTTAAAGCAAATAGCAATTCTCCCAATCTCTAAGGCTAGGGACAGATGAGCGCATTTTCTGCGGCCACCGTCAAAATGTACGTCGATGCGTGCGCACGCATTTTTTCACGGAATACGCTTAAGTGGTCAGACGATGCGCAATTCTGGACGTATTTCATGACGATGGGGTGAAAAGAAGTCTAGGGAAATCCGGCTGTTTGAACGTTATGTAGGCCGCACACTAGCAGCGTCTGACGTCTCCTAATCACGCACACACGCTGCTATGCGGCCGCAGCGCACTCTGTACGTCAGTACCAGCGGTTTAACGTTCTCGAAAAAATGCGTTCATTTTCCACTTGCGTTGCGCGGCCGGACTTTTGTGCGACCGTACTTCGTATATTGGCCGTCATTGCCCGGCATCTGCTGCTAGTGCGGCCGTGATTATGTGCGCCAGAACGCACGTTCGCACTGCCTCAGTCTGACCCTAGCCTTAGTTAGCGTGGATTTCATCAGCCAGAGTCAAAACTTAAATACTTTTTGTTTATTTATGATAGAAAAATCAGTGCTTGGTTACATAAAAAGATTAAAACTAGAATAAATCAATTAATTATACAATACACAGCAAAATAGAAAGAAAAAGGGGTTAATCACCGAGCCTTACTTACGACGGAATAATCAGTAGCTAGCATCGGTGCCTCCTGGGGCCTGGAGGTAGGAACATGGACAGATCAGTCCTCTTTAGAAGGTACCCCAAGTGATCAGCCAAAGCACATGGCCAGTGTTCCGAATTTATACACTTCCTGATCTTTCCAGCCCCCACCCACAAATGGCCCAGTGTCCTGGACTCCATTTCCCAGAGGGCCATTCTTGCTTGTGCTCAGTAAGCTTTTCAATT